>CAMZMU010000060.1:13688358-13864848 GCA_947311845.1 Poa pratensis | reverse complement strand
AAGGTGGACGTTCCACTTCATGGCGATGTCGATCATGTTCGTCGTGCCTTGGTATTTCTTGGCGACATGTTGCGGTTCTTCTTGATGATGACATGATGCGCTTGCCTTGGTTGTGTCGACCTTGAGGTGCTCTTGTACGTCTTGAGCATGACGAAGAAGAAGATCGACGTTGCGCAAGGTTGTTTAGAGCTTCGTCACATTTGCCATTTGCGCATTGAAGTTTGCTTCTTGTGCTTGAAGACGACGCTCATAGCGACCTAGGCCATCACGGACAAGGTGTCGAAGACCGACGAACTCGTTATGTGTGACATAGCCATTGTCACCTTGGATTCCTCCATTGATATCCTCATCCGAGCTTGAGCTTCCGTTTGTACTTCACCTAAACATGATCTCAAGAACAAGTGAAATGTGTGGAAATGGAAGAACCAAGAGAAACTATATCCAAAGAATAAAGTGGCTTGAAGAAAGAGAATCCGGTTCTCACACCCAACACACACACTTAAGAGGATAGGAAGGTATGAAGTGGCAAAAGAAACAAGCTAACCCGACGAAAAAGTGTATTGTTCGAGGTAGAGAAAATCCACAATGACCAAATTACCAAAGAAACACCAACGACACAAATAATGGAGAAACGCACACAAAAGCGATGGATGGGGTTGGGCGACCAAAGGGCGAGCATAGGAATATGCAACCTAGCGAAGACTACGGCTCAAGTGTCACACCAACACAAGAAGGACGCTAGCTCAATTGCTTTTGTGTGGGTAACGGATTTGCACAAGTATCAAACACTCACACTTGCTTTGGCGGTTTAAGCTTTGTCGCAAACCTACAAGAGATGATACTTGGCACTACTCATTTCTTTTGTCTTTTTTTTTTTTTGACAATGATTCCTTCTTCTTTTGCTAGTGCCAAGGTCTCTAACGATACATACTCACCAATACTTGACTCGAATCGACACAAGTGCAATGTCTCGCAATATCAAAGAGCTAGTCCGGTAGGTCAAGGTACACGAAAGGAAGAAGGGCTCACAGCGGATTATGATGACGGGGATATGTCGAGTCCTTGGTGTCGTCGTTGCTTGTCGTTGATGAATTGCTGCGGAAGCTTGTCGATGTTGTAGATGTTGATCACACTGGAGAAGGACTCAAACACAAAGAGGAAATGCCAAAACGAACCGAGAAAAGAAAAATAAATTTGCAGGAAGGCCGGCCCAGGACGGGTTGGAGGCCGGTTTTTCAGGCCGGCTGCGTCAGGTAGTAGGCCGGCGTCTAGGCCGGGCTGTCTGCTGCACGAAAATCCGCGATTTTGGGCGGAAAGGCAACGAAGAATCCTCGATTTTGTGGGGGAATTGGCAAAATTAAGGCTTAGGAACGCAAACAAAGGTGAGGGGGTTCTAAGCCAACAGATCCGTGGACCAAAACTACCAAAAACGCAACAAATCGACATATCGACTTGAATCCATGAAAAGGCTATTTTTGGTGGAAAATTTCGAATTTCTTAAAAAACAAAGAAAAATTTGGGGGATAAACAAAGACAAATCCGTGGCAACCTAGAGCTCTGATACCATATGATGTAGGGTAGGTCCCGATCTTCACGGATTTGGGTCGGATTGGGCAATGAACACGAAGAACACAATAACACAAAAGGGGAAAAGCAAGTAAGATAACTAGCAAAGCATAATTCGGCCAAAGTCAACCGGTAACAAGTCCCCAAGGGCAGCCCCCGATTCTCCTTCTCCAAACACACCTTACTCTTAGAATTGTTTCTCTTACCGGTCAATCCTACCAGTCCAATCAAGTCACCACAGGAGGAATGATTGGCAAGTAATCGCAACTACAAAGGAGGAGTCTTGAATCCACTAGAGGGATCTGCTCCACAAGGGGAGGCCTTGATTCATCTCCTAAGAGGCAACACCATCATGGGTGGAAAAGGAGCTAAGCTCAACTCAAATCTCATCATAGTCTAACCCTAGAAAGGAAGAGGTGAAGTGTTATTTATAGTCGTAGTACAAAACGGGGTGCAGGACACGAGTGGCCGGGCTGGAGGCCGGCTTGGAGGCCGGTGGCTTCGGGAGGGAGGCCGGCCTAGGCCGGGGTTGAGGCCGGCTGTCTCTGGCAGGGGGCCGGCCTAGGCCGGGTGGAGGCCGGCTTGGAGGCCGGCCAGACTGGCTCCGCCACCTTCATCTTCATCTTGACGCATCCCTTGGCCATCTTGATCCATGTTTCCTCGGAGTTCTTCACGTTCCTCATAGCTGAGCACACAAGGTATCGGTATGAAGTAGCAAACCATTCAAGGGAGTGTCAAGATCACACATAGATAGGAGTGAGTTCACCTTATCATGTAGAGCTTTGACTCGTGCTCTTGTCATTGGGCCGCTTGTTGTAAGAACCGGAGGTTGGGCTACATCACCGCGCCTTACAAACCATGGAGATACCCACAAACCAGATTGAGAAACTACTACTACAACAAGACAGTCTAGACAACTACTCCTAGAAAGCATCTAAAACAAGTCAATTAGCACTCTTCCACTTAATTTCTCAAGGTAGCACAAATAAACTCATTCGTAGTTTCTGAATCATAACATTATATATTTTATATACCGAGAAAATTGATGACTATGCAAGACATACTGGCTCATGTCACGTGGCTGAGCATATTGATGACTATAGGGCAGATGGTCTGGAATGGCTGTTCAGGTTTTGTTCGATGTTAGCAAATACTGTAATTTCGCTGATCAGTTTATGCTAAGAGAGCTGCAGGTAGTAAAGGTCATGAGTGGACGTATGCGCTCCACCAGACCTTGGTTCGATGTTAGCAACATTTATGCAGCGTTGAATAAAATTTTAATTCCAAATTCAAAACACGGTTCAAGAAACAAGAATGACAAATTCAGCGTCGATAGACTAATCGGCTGTATTCACAGTCCAGTTTAGATATACTCCGGGCCTTGTTTCTCGAGCTGTGCGTGACTCAAAATTTGTAGCATGGTAGATAGATGTTGTGTCAACATGTCAATTATTTTTCAGAAATAGTTGACAACTTTTAAACTAGGGTACCAAAATCGGGTGCACTCGGTGCAGTGGTGCACCACCAGCCCCGGTGCACCAGATATGTCAAGCAAGCACAAGCTCTTTGTCCAATAATGAATTCTTAGTGTCTCAGGTTATGTGGTAGTATTGATCAGCTGTATGCACAGTCCAATTTAGATAAACTCCGGGCCTTGTTTCTCGAGCTGTGCGTGACTCAAAATTTGTAGCATGGTAGATAGATGCTATGTCAACATGTCAATTTCAGAAATTGTTGACAACTTTTAGACTAGGGTACCAAAATCAGGTGCACTGGGTGCACCACCAGCCCCGGTGCACTAGATATGTCAAGCAAGCACAAGCTCTTTGTCCAATAATGAATTCTTAGTTTCTTAGGTTATGTGGTATTACTAGAAGTTTGTCAAGCACTCTTTGTCCGATTTTGTACTCTTAGTTTCTCAGGGCTTGGGTGGATACCGGGTTCTACTGTTTGACATGTGAGTGAACAGAGAAATAATGGATAGCCAAGACAGTAGCACTTTGTTATTCCAACTAGTCGAGCGAGCTAGATATATCCACTTTCACAATATTCACAACATTGTCTTGGTCTTCTAATCATTTGTCTTGTTCCAGGGAATTTTCTGTTACTGGATCACGTCAAACTTGTTCTCCCTTGTATAGGTATCGGTGAGTATGGTTCGAGTCTTTTTAAGAATTGAGGAAACACCGATTGCTCTACGGCATAAGGCTCTGTTTCATGGTCTAATAGTTAATGACGTGTGATACTTTGATTTTTATCAGTTATCCGCCGATCCACTGTGAGGAGTTTTTTAAGCTTCCTGTTTGGACGCTAAGTCTGCACCTACACTGAAGTCAGCCTTCAATTTATTTGGTGATCCAAGGAAATACCTTCAGCAAAATCACCTCTAGCTATCACGGCAGCCCAGCAATCTTCTTTGGAGAAACCTGATGCTGCCGCTCTTGGCTACCGTGTAAAAAATCTCGAAAAGAAGGTGAAATCTAGAGGCAAATCTCGGAAACACAGGTAAACCATGGCATATAGGAGCTCAAATGAGAAAATGCCCTTTGACCCTGCGGTCGGTTGAGATTTGATTTGCCCAGAACATGGTGCTAAGATTAGTATTTTGCACAAGGAGTGTATCATTGTTTCTTCATCACATGTGTCTGCTGTGGCAGTTCTCAGCGTATGACAGATTTTGGTAGCATAATAGTTGATACACAAAACGGAAACTCAGTAACTTACAATAATTAGTCTTGCGTTCATCTTCCTAAAATTGCGATGACAATAACTGGTTCCTCTGGAGTTTTGGACAGCCTCAGTGACACCACGGGTAAACTATGGCACCAATAGTTCAAATTATTGAGTGGTGTCTTTGTTTAGTGGTGTCAGCCTCCCAGTAGGTGGCTTCAAGTGGTTGGTGGTTGCTTGTATCCAAATGATTCCAGTTATAGATGGAAAGTGCAGGAATACTTCAGTATGGTATTAGATGTTTGGATGATTATGTTTGTATTTTCTGTGTATGCACTTGCGCTTATGTGAAGTCTAACTCATGGTATTTTTTAAAACTGGCTGTGCACTTTCGCCTGGAAAGTAATAATAGCAAGGTCCTGGAACATCATGCAGTCCAAAGTATTTGTTCCATCGGCCTTCTTGTTTGTCTTGCGGCCACTAAAACACAGTCAATTTTGTGTACCAGTGATTATATTTGTATGCGTTGCTGTTGTTTTCAGACCTAACTAATGATTGATCTATATACTTACAGTTGTTGATAATGCCAATTTTCTTTTCATTGTGCTTTATATTGTTTACTAGCAAACGTGTCCGTATGTTGCAACGGAAAGGGAAAAAAATTGTCTCGCGAAGGCGCAATAAGAAAGTTCTCGTTGTCATTGCTACGGGTTTCTTTTTTACCAATCCAATTCAATGAAGTTAGCCACCATGTTGATTGGGATCCTTGTCGCCCTATCCTCATCGGCCCTATTGGGTTGTGTACAAAGCTTGCACCGTGACACGTGCTTGAGGCGAGGTGTCCCATTTGTGAAGACGTCGAGAAGTAATTCTGCAACGCGTCGGATGACCTTGAGCAAGTCGTCACACTTGTCATTTAATGAAGAGTAAAATATACTTTAAACCTTGAACTGATAGACCTGGAACCGAACGCATAACGAATACCCTAAATGGGTATAGGCATTGCATAAAAACCTAACAACATTTAATAAACCCTAAAAATTATATTTGCAAGCCCTATTTTTTGATAAATTGTTCATTGGGTTTTATAAAACCTTCTTCCCTTTATCATTTTTTAATTAAACCAAAATAATAATATTTGGGGTACATTTGCAAAACTTTTCTAAGAACATTGCAAAGTTTTCCAAATTTTCTAACTTGTTCAAACCATTTTTTCCAACCCTTTGTACTGCATCGTCGAGCCATCCCTCCCACGCCGACGTCGATATTGGAGAGGGCCATTAACGGAGTTACAATTTGAAGGGTTGGAGGAAACGAGGGCGACCGATAGGGGTTGCATAATGCAACCACGTTGAACATACAACAAATTCCACATAAAACATACTTTAAAAAGTTTGCAAAATATTCTATAATCAATTGCCATAAAACCATTCAACAGTTTGCAGGGAAACCGCTGGTCAAACTACACTAAATTAGATATGAGGACGTAAACACAAAGTGAGTAATGTTACGCGAAATCTGAACAATCTGGCTGTTTTACTATACTGGAATTTACGACCGAGCGATGAATAGAGATCTATAGGAGCTTAACGTAAATAATACAAAGTGAAAGAACTAAAATGAGAAATTTCCAAAAAGATAAGCTTCTTCTCCCGTGCGTTAAGGTGGAAGCAGTTTTCCCCAATCACCGCACTGAGTGATGCTGGTCCGAGAGATATCTGTCCCGTGCCTACCATTGGAGTTGGAGGTCTTCGTGTTTGGGCCCGCCACTGCCGCTCAATGGCCTTTGGAGCCACGCTGGGAGGAAGCTCTCCCACGCGTCGTCGCGGCATTTCCTATTTATCGACCTAGTCGATGATAGCCAGCGTCGCACACCCCCGTGGAGAAGAGAGGCGTGAGATGGGCCTGGCCCAGTTGATGGACGGAGGAGGCGCGATGGCGGCCGTCACCGTCGATGGCGACACTCACCGACGACGGGGACGACGCGGCTGGCCGCGGTGCCCCGTCGGAGGTGAGGCCTGGACCTCGCCGAAGACGGGGACGACGTGGCGGGCCGCGGCGTCGCCGGCGGAGGCGAGGAAGAGAGTTTATCTGTGCGGGTGCGGTGGTGGTGGCCGGAGTTAGGTTTTGGGGTGCGGGGTGGGGGGGTTTCGAGGGATGGCCGGCCGGGCGGCGGCGGACCGGCGGAGGAGGCGGCTGGGGCTGGGCGGGGCGGCGAGACGGCGCGGTAGCGACGCCGGCCGCGGGTGGCGGCAGCAGGCGGCATGGCCGGCGGCGGCGGGCGGCTCGAGGAAGAAGAAGAGAAGAACGGTGCGGCGACGGCGCGGCGAGGCGAGGGGAGGAAGAAGCGACGGCGAGGGGAGAAGAAGGGACGGCGAGGCGAGGGGAGGAGGAAGAAGGTCGAGCGACCTGTGCGACGCGGGCTTAGCGTCGCACAGGTCGAAGCATAGGCGATCCCGTCGTCGCGACGACGTTGCTTTCCAAGGACTGCATTGCTTGCGTCCTGTCGCAGGGAACTTCCGTGAGGTAAGAAAATCAGTGGGACTGAGGACCCATCCTACACCCGCCATGGACGCCGACGCGCGGCCATCCTCCTGGGCCTCCCCGACCAGCACGCGAAGATCGAGAGAGGGAGGCTGAGCAACCGCTTGTTCCTCTGGGTTCCTCGCACAGTCGACGGTCGGCTGGTACATGTCGGCGTTTAGGGAATATACCGGACTTCCTCGCTGCGGCGAAGCACCTGTTCCTGCGGCGGCGTCAGGCGTGCGAGAGGGAGCGACAACTATGGACTACGGAGGCGCGCGACCAGACGAAAGAAGGCGACGAAGGATACGAGACGCGGACGGAAAAAACGAACCGGTACGACTAATGGATGGCATTGTGGGTAATTTCTTTCATCTTTGAGGACAATTTCGATGACGTACCACAAGAAGCCATCATTAGGTATAGATAAATGGGAAAGTAACAGCCTTGGCAAGCTGACACAGGGTACATCATCCACCTGTTTATTTGGTATTCTGTTGAGTTAATAGCATAAAATCACCAGTATTGTCGTGAAATTTCGAAAAACCACCACATTGCGTTTGGATCACAGATACCCACCGGTATTCGCGAGCTTTTTTGCAATTCGCGCTAAAACTCTATTGAGAGGGAATTGACACGATTTCTGACATGTGGGACCCATCAGTCAGGGCTGAGGTGGCAAACGTTGTGGATTGTTTGCTGAGTTGGCAGCATTTGTGGACATGGACCCACCTGTCAGACTAATAAAAATCTTAATAAAAATAAGTCAAAGGACACGGGCACGGGCACGCCGGGCGGCCTGCTTCTGCTCGCCACGACCGCCGGCTCGCGGGCACGGGCACGCCGGGTGGCCTGCTCCTGCTCGCCGCGCCGCCCCTGCTCCCACCCTCCCCCAAGAGCGCCGCCGAGTTCGCCGCGGAGAACATGCCGATGATCATGGCGGAGGAGCTAGAGAGAGGTAGAGGAGGACAGGAGGAGGCGGTGAGGCACGCGTACCTGCGGACCGACGAGGAGGAGTTCTGCTCCGCCTCTGACCGGAGGCCAGCAGCGGTGGCGCGTGCGCCGTGACCGCGCTGCTCCGCGAGGTGGAGGGCGACGGCGGGAGGCGGCAGCTGGTGGTGTCCGGCGCCGGGGATTGCCCCCCCGCCCCCCGTGCTGAGCCGCGGCGGCAAAGCTGAAAGGATCGTACGACACCTAGAGGGGGGTGAATAGGTGATACTTCGATTTTAGTACTTTTTCAAATTAGGCTTGACACAAAAGGTAAATCTCTATATATGCAACTACGTGAATTTACCTATATGACAAGCTAGCAACTAAGCAAGGTACACGAAGTAAAGACGATAAACAAGGATAGAGGTAACCGAAGTGAAAGCACACGGAGACACAGATGTAATCCCGAGTTCCTCCTTTTTAGGGGAGTACGTCTCGTTGGAGAGGTGTGAACCAACACAATGGTTCAACAGCCACAAAGGCTTCACCTTCTTCTCCGATGAACCGCACCACAAAGGTTTGGTTCACCTTCAACTATCGGAAACCTTCAAGGCGAAGTCCGGAGCCTTTACAACAACAATCCGGGGCACAACCCACAACTGGATTGGGGCTCCCGAACGGCTCTAATCTGTCATAAAGACAATAAGTGAGATCAACAAGAAGCTAGGTTTTCCCAATGAAAATCCTAGCAAATGGGCCCTCAAGTGAATGAGGGGGAAATGAAAAACTGCTTGGTGAAGATGTAGATCCGGGCCTTCTCCTTCAATCCTCCAATGATCAACGAGTTTGGGTGGAGGGATTGAGAGATCTAGTGATTCTTAAGCTTGCAATAATGGTGGATTTCAATGTTGGGCGAGCTGCTTGTCCCAAGGTAGGTGGAGGAGCATTTATAGCTCCTCCTAAAAAGTAGTCGTTGAAGGGAAATTGGGAGCCGGCCTGTGAGCCGTCCACAGGCCGGCCTCACGCCCAGCCGAGCACTAGGATTTGCAATAAAAACCACACTATGTCATGTTCTTAATTAGGAAAGGGCTCCCCTAAATGTGTGCATATAATTTGTTTGCCTTGGAATGCAAATACACACATAAGAAGAGAAGCAATCCCAACAATAAATAATCAACATGATAGGTACAACACATTCGCACAAAATGAGACATATCCAACTAGGTTGAGATTTTGAGATGATCATACCTTGTGCCAAAATATGTAGACAATTATATCAATGCACAATATCATGAAGTCTCAACCATAGATAAACCCGAATACCGAAATCCATAGTCTCATACAATAATTTAACCATCTCATACAATAGTGATAACCAAGTTCCATGAACATAAACCAAATAGAGTTCAACTAAAACGATAGCAAAGCAAATAAAAACATAAATGGATGCAATGCATGGATGCAAATCCCCGGATGATATCACTCTCCCCCTTTGGCATCAAGACAAGGGCAAGGGTAATCTTCGGGAGTTCTGTTACTCCTCTTCCTCCGCCAACCCCAAGGCCAAGAAACTCAAGGTAATCTCCAAGAAGAAAGGTCCTCCCCCTGTCAATCCGGAGGAACCGGTACGTTCAACTTGGGTCAAAATACCTAGTGATGAGTTTTAGAATGACCGCTTGATTTTCAATCCATATGCTTTTGGCAAGCCTACTTGCATGAGTGATAGCCGGTTCTATTGCAAGATGCATCACCAAGTGTTTGAACAACTAATTAGTCCATTGAAGAACTCTCATGTTCCCACTTTTTACTTCAATGTGGATAGTGCAGGAGAATTGTGGCCGGAGGTGATGGAGGTTATGGATTTTCATAGTATTACCAATCTCATGCCGGTGAATACCCCTTATGCTCCTGAGTTGCTTCAAGAATTCTATGCCACAGCCTATTTCTCCAGGGAAGGACCGAGGACTATGACATGGATGAGTGCCGGTATCAAATGCGAAGCTTCTCTTGCTAAATTTGGTGCTCTCTTTGGCATAGAGGAGCTACCTCATTGTCCCTTGTCTTATGTTCGTATTCACTCACAAAATCTCTTAAAAGCCTCTCCCGGAATCCATCATTGCTATCCCCCCGAGTCGGGCACTATTGGAAAAATCCCAAGACATCTTTTATGACTCCTTATTGGAAAGCCATTTATTTCATCCTCCGGAACACTATTGCCGTCAAGTTTGGGGAAAAGGGCATGGCTCGCATGTACATGGTTAATCTTCTTCACCACATTGTCACCCTCAAGGAGAGGAAGAAGCAAATAGATGTTCTTGATTACATGTGGCAAGAGATGCAATCCGTGGTTCTTGAGTCCAAGGTCCCAATTTATGGTCCGTATCTTCAGAAGCTCTTTGAACTCAAGTTGGCTCAGACCTCGCTCAATGCCTATGTACATGCCTTGTTTACGCCTACACTGCATGCTTTGCCATCTCACCCCCCGGATGTCGTCATCCCCACTCAAGAGAAGCGTGCTCGTTCAGTCGCTCCTCAAGCTCGTGATGAGGGAGAAGCTCATGTTGAGGCCTCTAAGAGGAAGCACGACATCATGGCTATTTTCAAGAAAATGAATTGCTTCTTTGCGGACAAGCAAGCCAAGGACTTCAAGGCATATCGCAAGCAAAAGTTTTATAACCGCAATCAAAGAGAGATTATGAAGAAACTTGAGCTTCCTTGCCTTCTCGCTCCAGCAACGCTGAGGTCTCGGAGAATACTTACAATTCCAAGTACACCTATTGGTTCGGCGACGATGCTTCCTCTCTTGCTCCCTATTGGCCGGACTCTCATGGTGCATCAAGCTCCGGTCAAGCTTTTGGTGGCAACAATGCGGATGATGTTGGTGAAGATGATGAGGACGAGTATGAATATGAGTGATCTCATGGGCTTTCACAATACTTTCTCCTTTTTGGTGTCTTGATGCCAAAGGGGGAGAGCGATATCATCCGGGGATTTGCATCCATGCATTGCATCCATTTGTTGCAATTTAAAGTTATGATGTGATGCATATGCAAGAAGGATACAGATGGACTCAAGGCGAGCCACGGGTGCATAAGTCTCTCCAAAATCAATACCTTCAACTTGAGAGTACCCTTGTGCAACCAATCTTGCCTTGTTCCTCACAACTATTCCATGTTCATCTTGCTTGTTCTTGAAAATTCGCTTAGTGCCTATAACATTGCGGCAATCCTTTGGCTTCTCAACTAAATTCCACACTTTGTTGCGCTTAAAGTTGTTTAGCTCTTCATGCATAGCTTCCAACCAATCCGGGTCTTCAAGAGCTTCAAACACTTTCTTTGGTTCTACCATGGAGATATGTGCTTGATGCTCACTAAAGCTTGCCAATTGACCCCTTGTGGTCACCTTGCTCTTCAAATCACTAAGAACCTCTTCTATCTTATGGGTTCCTAATTCCAAGGTCCTTGCAACTCTTGCTTTACGACGGGTTTCGATATCTCTATTGGATCTTGGAGGTATCACTTGATCATTTGAGTGCCCATCTTGACCGGAATGATGACCTTGATCATCTTGATGCACATCTTCAATAATAGAAGGAGAGGGTTGATCTTGGTCTTGACCTTGGCTAGCATCAACAATAGGAGAACTTGGTTCTTGCATAGCAACTTGGTCAACTTGAGGAGGGTCTTGAACTTGTTCTTGGGTTGGTGCATCATTTGCTTCCATGGTAGGCGCCGGTTCACCTTGTGATGATGTAGTCTCCACATGAGTGGAGCTAGGACTTGCTTGACTTGCTTGAGGAGGCTCATGATGTATCTCGATGGGGCGAAAGAAACCAATGCCCATTCTTCTTATTGCATCTTGAGGTTCCTCAATATCTATATCACGAACATGAAATTGCGCCACTTGGGAGCCATCATTCTCATCGAACTCCACACTACAAGATTCCACAACTCTCCCTAAGGATTGGTCGTAGACTCTATAAGTGTGGGATTCGGCACCGTAACCAACAAAAATACCCTCTAAAGCTTTAGATTCAAATTTAGATAAACGAACACCTTTAATCTTATAGAAACACTTACAACCAAACACTCGGTAGTAGGAGATGGTGGGCTTGTTGCCGGTAAGCATTTCATAGGGAGTCTCCTTTCTTCCAACACGAAAGAATAACCGGTTAGATGAGTGACACGCCGTGGAGATGGCCTCGGCCCATAAGTAAAGTGGAGACTTAAACTCCGCCAACATGGACCTTGCCATATCCATAAGAGTCCGGTTCTTCCTCTCGGCTACACCATTTTGTTGAGGGGTATATGCAGCGGAATATTGATGACGAATTCCCACTTCACTAAGAAACGCATTTAGGGTGTAGTTCTTGAACTCGGAACCATTATCACTTCTAATGGCCAATATGGGAACATTGTGTTGACATTGAACTTCATTGAAGAAGTCGATGACGGCTTGTTGAGTCTCATCCTTCGACTTGAAGAAATAGACCCAAGTAAATCTTGAATAGTCATCAACAATCACCAAACAATACTTTTTCCCACCAAGACTCGGTTGAGGAACGGCACCAAAGAGATCAACATGAAGAAGTTCCAATTTTCTCTTTGATGAGATGATGGTCTTGCTTGAGTGGGAGAATCATGCATCTTTCCTTCAACACAAGCCCTACAAAGACGATCTCTAGAAAAAGAAACATTATCTTTTAGTCCAAGAATGTGGCCACCCTTGTGAAGACTTTGCAAAGTTCTCATATTGACATGGGACAAGCGCGATGCCACAACCATCCCACGTCGGCCTTTCCGAATAGGCATATTGCTTGAGTGTTGGTTGACCCCGAAAAGTCCACCACAAACAACTCATTTGCAACATACCCAACGAACATGACCTTTAGAGTCTTGCTCCTCAAGAGTACCACCATATCAATAGTAAAATGAACATCAAAGTTCATCTTATTAAGTGCACGAACGGACATAAGATCGTAACCTAGAGACTCGACAAGCATGACATTTACAAGGGTGATATCCTTTGCAACTACCACCTCGCTGAGACTCTTTACCTCAGCTTTTGACTTATCACCATAAGAGACGGTGAGTGATTTAAATTTGGTCTCAACTCCGTCGTAATCTCCTTGCTTCTGGTCATATGACTAGTGCATCCACTATCAACCACCCATTTAGACCCACCGGAAGCATAGTCCTACAAGAAATCATTGCTTGGATTTAGGTACCCATTTCTCAATGGGTCTTCTTTTGTTAGCACAAGGGTCTTAGGAAACCAAATAGAATAAGCAATGTAACCATCATAAGGACCAACATATTTGCATAAACATCCCCATAATAATCAACATAAAGAATGTAGTTGGGATTGTTATGCCCCGCAAAGTCACTACGAGTGGTCTTGCCCCTAGTGGCATTACCACCGCAATGGAAGTCTTGGCTTGTGCGGGCTTGGCATTGTTCTCCTTGTTGTTGCTCTTCTTGATCTTTGCCTTGGCTACATAACCAAGACCCTCCTTCTCTTTGTGTGGCTTTTGCTCAAAAACATGAGCAAAACCTTTTCTTTACCTTTGAGAATAGAGGTCTTGGCTCTAGTGGCCTTGGCAAGATCCACCTTCAACCTAGCATTTTCCTCAATAACATTTGCATGATCACAAGAGGGAGTAGAGGTACTAGGTGAAGTAGATTTAGAAAGTTGAGTTTGAAGTTGCTCATGAGACTTGACAAGGTTGGAGTGTTCACTTTCCAAGGCCTTGTGGGCCTTGTCAAGCTTCTCCATATCCTCAAGAAGTCTAGCATTAGCCGCCACAAATTCGTCTTTCTCCTTTTTAATCACTTTATATTTAGCAAAGACATGGTCTCTATCCTTAGTGATTTTAGCAATTATTTCATCATTTTTATCATCAAGGGACTCAAGTCTTTCCTCAAGAGAAGTTTTATATTCACTTTCTTCTTCTAGGGAAGCATTCAAGGATTCTATGGAAGTATTCAAGGATGCTATGGTGAGAGAGTCCTCTCTCTCAATTCTTCCCTTGTCTTCAAGGAGTTCTTCGGCCGCACCAAGTTGTCTCATGAGAGACTCAACATGTTTCTTAGCATCACCTTGCAAGTTAGTCACAAAAGTATCGAAAGAAACAAGTTCTTTCTTAATCACAAGACTAGCTTTATCATACATTTCATGCATGGACTTGGGTGTAGAAGATGATACCTCGGTAACATGAGCCATGAGGCAACGAGCGTTGTTGATGGAGAGATTTTCATTGGGGGATTCAAAGAGAGAAGATGATGAAGTTGAGACAATAGCCAATGCGGCCACCTCGTTAGTGGGTTCATCTTCTCCTTCGGAATCTTCAGAAGGATACTCTTCTTGAGCCACCAACACAATTCTTGGTGCCTTCTTGAAGAATGGCTTCCTCTTGCTAACGGGCTTCTTTTGAATCAACTTTGAGTGATCCTTTGGGACAAGCTTTCCACCATGTTGTTCTCGGTTCTCATACGGGCAATCTTTGATGAAGTGATGCTTGTCATGACAATTGTAGCAAGTCTTCGTCCTTATAGGAAACTCCTTCTTCTCACTTGGATTGTTCTTTAGATCAACTTGAGCCTTTGCCTTGGCCGGGTCACGCCAAAAAGCTCATGTGGCAAGAGCCACGTGATCATGGTAGGCTTGTTCAAGATCATCGGGGAGAATTTTGCTTGGGCATGCTTCAATTTCCACAATATCATCAAGACTCATCACCTTGGCCTTCAAAGCAAGTGAGAGGCATTGTTTCATTCCCATGGCCCTAGCACGGTTGTCTAGAGCATTCTTGGTGGCAACCTTGGAGGCTTGCACTTCTTGCATAACTTCATTAGATGACATTAGAAGATAGTTGTGTCTTCCTTGTATGGCCTTCAATTCAATGGGCTCGAAGGGCATGAGAGCATTCACATACTTCCTCTTGATCCAAGCTTCATCCACATAGGTTGCCCAACATTATAAAAGGCTTTGGCAAGAATCTTGAATCTTCCATACATCTCCTCATGAGTTTCATTATCAAGCATGTAGAAGCCTTCGGCCTCATTGCTCAAGGCATCAAATCTATTCCTCTTCATGCTTTCATTTCCAAGAAATACCACCTCAAGGCAATCCAAGCTTCTTTGGCGGTGGAGACATGTTGAATGTGATGCATACCATTTTCTCCAACGGCAAGTTCAAGCATGTGAAGAGTGGAGGCATTGAGTTGAGCATCAACCACCTCTCTTCTTGTCAAGTTGTTTGGATCCACGGCCTTGAATCCCACTCGTATGATCCTCCAAAGCTCGATAGAGGCACTGTTGACATGAGATTTCATTGAGTGTTGCCAACTAGTAAAAGCCAATGCATTAAGCTTAGGTGGAGGACCTAAGGTATTTATGCGAGGATGAGTGTCGTGGGGTAGATAACACGGCAGATGCTACTTTGGGGTAGCTTGAGTTGATGGGCAAGGCGACACTGGCGTCTGGGAGATTGTTTAGCACTGCAGGGACAAAAGGTTTACCCAGGTTCGGCCTCTCCATTGGAGATAAAGACCTACTTCCTTCCATCTTGTTATTGATCTCGATCTCAATAACCCGGCTACAACAACAGAGCCGGATCTCGATCTAGGTTACAAGGTTGTGGTGTTTCTCTCGATGGTTCTCTCGCCTATGCTTGGATCGTAAAGTTCTCTCCCAACTAGGGCTCAGGGACCAATTTATATAGACTACCGGGTCTCCTGGCACTTTACAATACGAACCCGGGCTCTACCCAGACTCGGAATCCTATTCTAGCTCTTCTAGCCTTCGTATCCTCCAAGTCACATACCGCCTCTGGTCTTCTAGAAACTTCCCATCCTGAACCGGGTTACCGCCAAAGCCTCAAGCCCAGCAACATAACCCGACCCATGTTGATGGTTAGCTGGCCTGGCCGGGCCTCCTGCCTGGCGGGTCATGCTTCCCTCTTCATGGGCCTACCGGGTTATCATCCCCCCATCAGTAGCCCCCAGATTAACCTGGTTGCCAGGTTGGCATGCTCGGCTTCTTATTCTTGAATATTGCTTCTTTGAGCAGAGCTGATATCCTGGCCAGCCGAGTTAATCACCTGAAACATAAGATAACAGATAACAAATTTAACATTGGAACATGCCTCTTTTCTCCTTTGCTTGGCCAGTTTCTTTGGCGGTTCACGCCATACCCCGGTTATCCCTTGCCGGGTTCCGACGCCCGGGTTTCACTTTCAACACTTAGCGAAAACTATCACCCAACTATGACTCCATCCCTATGATCAGCTTGTGAAGAATGCCAAGAGATTGCTTGGCGAAAAAAGATGCCATTGCACTGAACGAGCTCGCCCCGTTTAGTGCCAAGAACAAACCCCCACGGTAATGCCAATACTACAGACAACTTGCGCTACTCTGAGATGACGCTCACTGATGATCAGCTTGTGAAGAATGCCAAGAGATTGCTTGGCGAAAAGAAAGATGCCATTGCACTGAACGGGCTCGCCCCGTTTAGTGCCAAGAACAAACCCCCCACGGTAATGCCAATACTCAATCCATTTTGTTTACTTTAACCCGGTAACTCATCCATAGACTGTTATTTACTGTGACTGCTTTTTCTCAGGACTCCAAATGGTGGAGCGTGGATTTTACCCCAACATCCTCTCCTGACGGGGAGGACACAGAAAGTGAAGATGACGACGAAGAAGAAGAAGGTGAGCTTGACTCCGTAGGCTGGCTCTTCCTCCAGTTGATTAACAACGAAGTCCCCAACAAGGACACCTCTACTGATAACCCGGCAAATTTTATTCTAGGCCCCACTGACCCGGCTTCTGACATAGCGCCGGGTCCCCAAACTACTGCAACTCCTACTCAGAAGAGAACCCGGGCCACCATTGCCAAGGTACCACATTCTCTTTTCTCAATCTTCATGATGAACTCATCTCAAACTTAAGCACAATCACAGGAAAAGGAGGCTGAGAAGGAGGCTGAGGTGAACAAGAGACGCCGAACCCGGTCTTCTACAAGCCAAGCTTCCCTAAGCCCAGGTATCCCTCAACGCTCTTTATCAAGCTGGGCCAAATCCATCCAGAAGACGCCCAGCAAACAGTTCCCTTTAGCTGGCAAGATCCGGGTTCCTAAACCATCTCGTTTGTCAGATTCTTCCTCGGATGGTGTTAGCACACCCGAGGATTTCCAGATCAACGCCGGGTTAGAAATACTTCACACATCTTTTCCGTACCTTTATACTTCACTGTCCCATTCTTGTTTAACTAAGACATTATTTTGTTCCAGTGCCAGGGCTTTTATGGATGAAGACCCGGAATCTCCTCCCACGGCGTCTCCTCCTCCAGCAACCACAGAGCCTTCTCCTATGGAGGCACATATTGAAGAACCAGAGGACAAAGACGAGCCAAGGGAGCAAGCAACCCCCGCGGCTTCTCCAAAAAATGTTGTTGACCCGGTGCTAGAATCCTCCCCAGCTGCTCACTCCCCGGGTTAGGCTCTGGGACTAAAGAACACGAAGTGCAGGTTACTGGACCGGCACGTTCCAGTGCAAAATGCTCCTGAGACTCTGGCCAAGGTGCCAACCCCAGATGCTGACCCGACAACTCCTGCCAAGAACAAGAACCCGGCTTCCTCCTCAAATTCACCGGCTCTGGACACCATGTCTGTTCCAGCACTTTGCGACGAATATTTTTCTCGCCTAGCTCAACACAAAACCCTGGAGACAGAACTGGTCGCCCTGATTCAAAAACGATATCAGGTACCCCTTTTAACTTCTTGCCTGCATATTTTCTTGCATAACTATACCCTAAGTAGCCCCCAAGCTCTAAGTTCATCACTTGTGATGAGCTTGGTGCTTACAATATGCATTCCTTAGGTAAAAACTTCAAACCTATAGCCCCCAAGTGCCGGGTTGTCTGTTTACAGCAACCTGGGACTAAAAAACTTCCATCAATTAAAACTTGCCCATTTTCTCATCAAAACTTTGAACACTGTAGCCCCCAAGTGCCGGGTTGCGTGCCTGCAGCAACCTGGGACTTCTTTATTACGCTGAACAATTGAACTTCAAACTGAGTAGCCCCCAAGTGCCGGGTTAGCTGTCCACAGCTACTTGGGACTTACAGTTTAGAAAATTTGTAGGCTTTTTGCGCATGTAGCCCCCAAGTGCCGGGTTGCACACCTGCGGCAACTTGGGACTAACATAACTTTTTTCATGTTAACAGGAAGACCATGCCAAGGCCCAAGCTGAGATCACCCGGCTCACTAACGCTGCCAAAACTGAATCTGAGACCCGGGCTGATCACTCAGCTCAACTCCAGGCCTTGGAAGAAAAGATTACTGCCCTGACGCAAGAAAACTCCGATCTGAAGAAGGACATGCAGGAGAACGAGGAGAACTTTCAGGAGCAACAGGAGACCCTGCAGAAGCAGCTGGATGAAACCAACAACGAGCTGACCCGACTAAAAAGAATGATCACATCTATGGTTGAATCTTTAGTGGGTAAGCACTACCTTGAATTTCAACCTAAACTGATCAAGTAGACCCGGTTTTTTGAAATTTCATTGTTACACTTTTCCTTACACAGGCCCTCGTGATGGGAACCTCCGCAAAACCGCTGCAGAGAAGATCAAATGCATGTACACGCTGACACGTCAGCTGTACTTTGGCAGCTGCGAGGTCATCAAAGCCGCTAGGCTCTGGGAGAACCCGCCAAGCAAGTACACTGAAGTCTTTGGGCATCTGTCAACGATGCCACAATGGATCCATCTGCTCAAGAGATCTGCTTGCAGGCCGGGGTGATGCGACGTCTTGCCTTGGCAAAGGCCTACCATCCCCAGCTAAACCCGGCTCCACTGAAGAAGGGTTTTCCTCAGTTTGACACTGATGGCAAAGAGTTCGATAAGAAGTGCTATGCCCGGGTTGTGAAGCAAACCTGGCACGTTGCCACTGTAATTGCCAGCAAGATGAAGCTCACCACTTTGCAGCTAGGGTACACTGAAAATGATGAAGAGATCATGGATGACGAGCCACAACGCGTCGATCTCCTTCAAAGCTATAAGGATTCCATTGACCCGGCAAAAAATGCTCATGGTACCTCCACTGCTCCCAGCTCCTCTACGCCAGTTATTCCTCCTCCGTCACGGGCGATAGCTGAAGAAGTTGATGAAAACTTCTTCCAGCCACTTCGAAAGATCACCCGGTGCAAGACCAAGGCCAAAGAAACCGACGAGACCAAGGAGCCAGAGGCTAACCCGGCGGCGGCCGAAGAAGAAGACCCGGCAAAGACCGTCAAAGAACAACCAACCGGCTCTCCTCCCCGTGACCCGGCTCCTGAAGCCAAAGCTTGAAAACTTACGCAGATGCTGTTATCTCTGCAAGAAAACAATCTTTATTCGGCCCTTTGGGCGCTTATTGTAATAACTTTTGCACTATCTGTACTATGCCTGTGATGGTGCGCCTATGCACCTGATGAAACTTTTTATGCTACTCTCAAACTTTTGCTATGAAATATGCCTCTTCTGTGGTTTTGATGACCCTTTTGGTTTCTTTAACTGTGAGCCGGCTTTCGCATGGATACCATGTCGCTACTTCTCTGAGAAAAACAGGGTCGAACCAAGTCCCAATGGGCTTCATGGTTGATTGAATTTCCAGGTGAGCAATCAGGCCATAAAATTGCGAGTCACATCAACTCAACAGCAAGATAACCAAGAATAAACTAGTGGCATAAAGCCGGTGTCGTGGGTTTGTCACGTCAGGTGTCATAGATGACTTCGTAGGTGTGGGATTACGCGAGTCAAGCATCTCCGAGCTTGGGATCGCAGGAACAAAGATCAACACAGATTTACCCAGGTTCGGCCCCCTCAATGTGAGGTAAAAGACCTACTTCCTGCCTACCCTAGATTGGTATTGATATGATAATCGAGGTGTTACAATGGAGGCGATCCGATCTGGTACTCGCCGTATGAGCTAGGGTTTGGGGCTTGATAGCTTGACCCGCTCTAAGTCCTGCGAGTCCTCTTTATATACACAGAGGCTCGCTAGGTTACAAAAGGAAACTTCCCCATAAGGAATACATCCACAGAGGCCTACTCGGAGACTACTTGGTCTTCACGTCCTCCGGGATTTGTCTTCTAGATCTTTCCCTTATGGCGGTTCAATATTGGGCTTGCTCCCAAGTGGGCCTTCATCCGTGCGAGTAAGTTAAGTCGCACTGGGCCGCGGGTTAATCCAGAAAGTATTCCCCCGACATTAGCCCCCAAGTTTAGCTTGGATTTCGAGTGAAGGCTCCTTCGTCTTAAACCCCTGAGCCGCGCACGTGAATTATCCCAGCTGAACTCCAATTTTCTTATTTCCAATCTGCGGCTTATAACTTTCTTGGCGGCTCAAGAACGCGACTTATCCTGCCTTGACGGTTGATTTTCAGATCTAAACGTCTTCCGCGTCTGGGTTATTTATCTTGGCTCATCGTTTTCCCCAGCGTTCTGCATCAAGTCCTGTATTACGCATCCGCTACTCCTTTCCGCCGCCTCCAATCTCGCTTCTCGTACTCACAATCCTTCGGTGGATATCTCCATCGATCTGAGAAAAATGTCTCGCCGCAAGTGCAACTGGGAAGGCTCGTGGGTCGACGAAGATTTCCTGGAATCCCTATCTGCACGGGGCCTTCTTCCGCCAAAAGATCAATGCGAATGGCGGCGGCTGGCGAGGAGGTAATCCCCAATCCTCAACCAGGAGAATAGTGATTTTTGCGGAGCATGTTGAGCGCGGGTTCAAGCCCCCGGCTCTCTCTTCTTCCGCTCCTTGATGCAGCGGTTAGGTCTCCGCTTCCATGATATTGGCCCTAATTCGATGTTGCAAGTGAGCAACTTCCACGTCCTCTGCGAAGATTATCTGGGTATCCCGCCTTCAATAGATTTCTGGCTTGCTCTTTTCAATTGCAATAGTCAAAGGGAAACCACAGATGGTCCTTTTCTCCAATGCGGCGCCATTTCCTTCCAACGCCGTAGGGGTAGTATCTTCCCAAAACTAACTCTTGCCAAGAAAATCAAGGAGTGGCAAAGGACATTCTTCTATTGTAAAAACACTTCTCCTGAGGGTGAAATTCCTCTCCCTCTTTGGTCTCCTCTTCCCTTCGAGGCTACCGATGCTTTGTCTTCCAAACCTGATCCTTCTTCGTTACCCTTTGTCGAATCCCTTCTAGACAAGGTGAGAGCGCTGACACTCCATGGTCTCACTGGATTAGATCTCATATCTTGCTGGACTAAATGGCGAGTTCAGCCTGTGAGTCGCCGCTCGCGGCTTATGATGGATTTCACTTGTCATGCAAATGACGTCGATCGCACTTGCCCTGAAGATTGGGACAAAGGGGAGTGGATAAATTTCATTCGCCGAGTGACGGACGAGGATATTGACTCGTATGACAACGTCGGACTTGCTCCCTTCTGGGCTGAGCACAAGCCTTTTGTGGTAATGTTTACTTGTCACTTGTTTCCTCGAAAATTCCTTTCCCAAAATTGATTATTTCTGACCTGAGCTCCTTTTCAGATCGATCCCTATTTCTGGGTTCTTCCTTCAGAGGACGTCGACTTGAACCAAGGAACCGTGGCTGAGTCGTCAAGGCAAGCCGCAGCCTTTGGCGAAGATACAGTTATGCACGAGGGTAGTGCTTCTGAAGAGGAACAACAAATGGCCGACGCTCTTTTGTCTTCGACTCCAAATACACCTTTCCTGGAACTTCCTGAGGTGCCTCGCAGGTCCTCGAAACGTATTTTATGCCAGAGCTCAGAAGACCCCACGCAGCCTGAGAAACGTCGCAAAGCCTTGGCATTACTGGCAGAAACAAGAGCTGCCAAATCTTTAAAACTCGCTGATCCCAACAAGGCTACTTTTTCTTCCGAGCTGTTGCAGGATTGCTTCTCAATAAGCTCGGGTAATTGTTTGCGACTCTTCTCCTTCTTTTTGTTTTACGTATTTCTGGCAAGGAATTGCTGATCACTACTTCTTTTCATACTCTGTAGGTTCAGATTTGCAAGGTTTATCTTCTCCTTCTTCTGGTTGCCTGATGAAGAGTATCCGTGTCGCCTCTGGGTATGGTTCGCCTTCTTTTAATGTTGCGGCTCTGCTAGGTCAGCTTATTAACCCATCAATGTTTTGCAGGGCTATGTCTGAAGAGGCTCCCAAGTCTAATTCCCATCCCACTTCTTCTCAGCAAGCTATGAGCGAGGATGATGCTGCTGATGAAAACGTGGGAAACAGTAATGGTGCGACTCAACCAAGGCCCTCCCTGGAGGAAGGTATTGCAGACGCGGCTCCTGCCGCGACTCCAGTCGCAGCTCCATCCACAACTCCTGCTGCTGGTAGGATCTACTGAAAATAGAATTCCAGCTCCAGGAAATAGTTCTAAGTCAATCGCAGATGCCATAATTTCTGCTGGAGACAAGCATGCTGCTCTGCTGCGCGGCTTAGTTGAGCAATTTTCTTCAAGTCGCCAGGTACATATACCGTAGCCCCCAAGGATCAAAACCTTGTGTCATCGCACGGGGTGTTGATTCTTTTCCTGCTTCAAATCTCGAGCCCCCAAATTCCTGGATAATTTACCTATGCGTTTTGCTCTGTTTGTTTTCAGCGTGAACTGTCCTTGCTTGATGCTTCTGGCTCAATAAAGGGTAAAGGCATTTCCATAGACCATCCTGAAATGATGCAGTCTCGCCTGGAGCAGCATAATGAGGTCATTAGGGACCAAGATCAGGAAATAAAATCTCTCAAAGGTCAACTCGACTCCTGCGAAGAGCAATTTAAAGAACTTGAAGCTGATATGCAGCAGCGACTCATGGAGAAAGACGAGGTCATTAGATCTTTGCGAGAAGGGCTGACTCTTAAATCTGAATTGATTGATCGCCTGAAGGGAGACCACGCAAAGGAACTCGCCGCGCGAGATGAAAAATATAACTCGCTGCTCAAAGCCTTTGAGGGTTTTGGCTCCATGGTCAAATCAGCCGTCCTGCAGCTTGCTGGTTGGTCTTTATTCCTTTAATCATACATATTTTGGGTAACCAACGTTAGTCTCTGACTTGTTTCTTGCCTTTTCTTTCTTTGACATAGGACCTGAGGCCCCAGTGTCCCGCTCCAATTTGAAGGATCAACTGGTATATCTGTCTGACCTCAGCCAGCGCTTCTTAAAGGTTACCAAGGAAGTTATGACGGTAATCACTCCTGCGACTGATGGCCCAACATCTTGCGAGTATTGGATAAATAAACTGCTCAAGGCTCCACATTATGTCTCTGATTGGAAACGATCCTCTGCTCGCGCCGGAGCCGCGCATGTCTTGACATTGCTTCGAGCATATTATCCAGAGATAGATGTTGGCAAGGTTGCTCGCCACGGCCTGGCGATGAGCGCAGATGATACTGAACTGCCAATAAGCGAGTACTTCGATATCTGGAAAGGGATGCGCGGGTATGCCACAAAATTTGTTGATAACTTAGACTTGGGCACTTATCTTGATAAATTCAATCTTGATGGGAGCAAGGTGTCAAGGAAAAGTCCTCAGGAGCTGAGTCATCTCGGGCTGCCACTCCAGCAACAGTATCTGGTGGCCCTTCTGCTTCGTCTGGCGGCGCCCTGATTATTAGGACACCTGCGACTGCAACTGCGAGACAAGCCGCGCCAATTCCCACTCCTGTTGCTCGGAAGAGGAAAAATAAATAATGTGGGACATGCCCGTTAGTCTGTAAGATATTCATGTATATAAACAGTATTTTTGTGACCTATAAGCAGGTTCTTTTCTTGATAATTCCATTAAGTAGACGCTCGCGCGGCTCAGTATTTCCTAGGAACATGTGTGTTCAGGGTCGAGAGCGGCCATGATAGGCAATCAAGCTCGATTGACGCCACACCCCAGTACTTTGGTCGCATAATGCAAGACGCTTCTAGCTTAAGGATTGCCACTAGTTTGGCAAAATTTGAGGTGCGATTGGTACTCGCGATGCTCGTAAGGAGCCCTCAAGGGTCAGTGATATATGAAATTCAAAAGACTCAGCGACTCAATGATAGTTGAGGCGAAACGACAAACCCTTGAATGTCAAGGGTGCCGGCTTTATTTCATAATCACTCGATGTTTTACAGGGTGTTACATGATGATGCAGGCCCTTTAATGCGGGTTTTCTATTCCCCGCAGGCCATGCATACTTGATACTCATCGCACTTAGTTGCGAATTAATACTCCTAACGGAGTGGGTTGAACACCTGATTGGTTCAATTTTGAGTCGCTAAAAGCGACTCGGGTCGAGCATGATAGCTCCGATGTATGTCTCATGTTGAAGCAGAAGCATTGTTGGCGATCAGCCGCACTGAGCTGCGACTTATGTTGAGTTGAGTTTGCTTTGTAAGGTCTCACGATAACTGAGCCCCTTTGGCTGGGGTTGTTGATCGAGGCTGGGTCTATGCACATGCGCCATTCTTGTCTTCTTTTTGTATCAAGGCGACCTCTGGGGCATTATCTTGCTGATGCGCGACTTCTCGGTGGGTATTTACCATCCGGTGGCTGCATCCTGTTGGCCGCTTCCGCGGTACCTCCAACGCGACTCGTTTTGAGCTGCGATCACCGATCTGCGACTGATACCATGTGAAGAGTTGGCGATACAAGCTTCTTCTGCGAGTACTGAGCCTGCGTTCTCGCATTCTAACGCTCTCTGTCTGTCTCCATATATTGTAATAACACCGTTTGGTCCTGGTATCTTTAACTGTAGGTAGACGTAGCAGGGGCGAGCGGTAAATTTGACATAGGCTTCTCTTCCAAAGATTGCATGATATGAGCTTTTGACTGCTACAACCTCAAAGTCTAGGAGCTCTGTGCGGAAGTTCCGCTCTGTTCCAAAGCTAACTTCAAGTGTTATCTTTCCGATTGGTCGCGTAACAGCTCCTGGGATTATTCCTTGAATTTCTTTCCTGGATGGTCGCAGCCTTGTCTCGGGTATATTCATTCTTCGGAGCGTGTCTTGATATAGGATGTTTACTCTTCCTCCTCCGTCCATTAGGACCTTACTTAACTTGTATCCCGCGACTTCTGGCGTGACCACCAGAGCTGGCTGTCCTGGATCTCTTACTTCTGGGGGGTGATCGCCGCGACTCCAAATAACCGATTGCTCTGTCCAGCGACGATACCTTTCTGGCGTTGAAATCTGACCGCTCTTCCGGCTTCCATCCGTCGTTTGTACTCCACTGTATGAAACTGTCCTATGTTTCTTCTAGGTAAAACGTCAGGCTCTTGACGAGAGCTAGATTTATTCTTGTGCTGCATCGATCTGCTGCGAGCTGTATCTGGCGTGTCGCCTTCTTTCCACCTCCGGTAATAATGACATTGCGCCTTTGTGTGACCCGCTGGCCTGCCATCTCTCCTGCGATGTAAGTCGCAAGGCACGTCGAAGATCCCCTTGCAGTTATTAGGGGTAAGGCCTTATCACTCCCTTGCTCTGCATCTGGTGTGCGCGACGTTCTGTCTTCGCGACTGGCAGTTTCCCGTTGGGTTCTGTGATAAGCCGCCTGTCCCTCTATCTGTCTTTGCTACTTGTCACAAACTAAACTATCAATCTTGTGCTCAGCGCGACTTAATTTGTGCACCAGCGGCTCAAATCTACAGTTCTTCTCATAGCTTGTATTGCAGCTTGTACTGTTAAGTTTTTGGCGGAGCCAAGGATCTCCGCGATTCTCTTGATCCAGTCGCCGCTTGATTCGTCCTCTTTTTGAATGCATTGTCTAAGGTTTTTCATATCTTCTGTTTGGAATCTGCGATGAACTTGTCCTTCAAGTCTTCCCATGTGCTTATTGATTTTGATGGCAGCCTTAACAGCCAATCCCTAGCTTCTCCCTGTATTGCCAAGTGGAAGTATTTCGCACGTATTTCTTGAGTCACATCAGCCCCTGTCATGCTTGCCTCGTAATCTTCTATCCATAAGGCAGGGTCTTGGTCACTGTGATAGGTGGTGACTCGCTGCGACTCGTCGAAGTTCGGGGGGAAACGAGTGAGCCGTATTTCCTCTCCAAAACATGCTGGTCCTTTCAATAATGAATAGGAGTTTACTGGCGCTGAATCTGAATCAGTTTCAATCTGGGATGGCTGAGTCGCTCCGGACGTCCGCGACTCGCCTTCTATCTTCTTTTCTTTTTCCAATGATACCTGCAAACCTGCTAACTGGTTGACCACTTCTTCGACGCTGTACTTTCTCCTCCCCATGATACCTCGTTTTGCGGCTCATTGGGCGTGACTCCATACATATTTGCTTGTTGTAAAGCAGCAGTTTGCAGTAGGTCGATCGCATGGCGAGCTTCCTTATCAGCTCGTGTCTCCAACCGGTGCTATCTTTGACAATATCCCTATCGCGGCGTGCACGTTGCTCTCTGGGTCGCCGTGGAACTGTGATTTCTCTCTCCTCTGTCCATCTTGATCTGATGTTTTTGCTGCCAACGACGGAGTCGCCACTCTTCTTCTTGGAGTTTCTTGCGCTCAGATGTCATCTTGGTTCGCACCGCCTGGTGCTTCGGCTGGCAGTGGCGGAGTCGTCGGCCTTCTTCTTGGAGTTTTTCGCGCTCAGCCGCGAGTCTTTGTGCCTCTTCACAGAGCTCCGTCCTGATAGCTTCAATCTCTTCAATCTTGAGGTCTCCTTCCTGATTTGGTAGAGATCCCCAAACAGGTCTTGATGGGACGGGGATGGGCAATCTTGCCGTAGCTTGTTGTAGCTCCTCCAACACGCGGACCCTGACCGGCCGCAGCTCCTTCACCGATTCGCTTCCTTGAGTCGCGTCCATAGATCTGCGACTGACGGATCCGACGAAAACTTTTACTGATCCGATGGGAACGATGTATCCGAACTCGATGCGATCTGCCTCGGGTCCCCACTCTGAGTCGTCGATGAAGGGGACCCCATTGATGTCTTCAACTTGGCCGATGGCGATGTCCTTGAAGCCTGATTTCGATCCTGCGCGGAACGTGACGCTTTTGACCGCAGGCCCCACGGTGGGCGCCAACTGTCGTGGGTTTGTCACGTCAGGTGTCATAGATGACTTCGTAGGTGTGGGATTACGCGAGTCAAGCATCTCCGAGCTTGGGATCGCAGGAACAAAGATCAACACAGATTTACCCAGGTTCGGCCCCCTCAATGTGAGGTAAAAGACCTACTTCCTGCCTACCCTAGATTGGTATTGATATGATAATCGAGGTGTTACAATGGAGGCGATCCGATCTGGTACTCGCCGTATGAGCTAGGGTGAGTCCTCTTTATATACACAGAGGCTCGCTAGGTTACAAAAGGAAACTTCCCCATAAGGAATACATCCACAGAAGCCTATTCGGAGACTACTTGGTCTTCACGTCCTCCGGGATTTGTCTTCTAGATCTTTCTCCTTATGGCGGTTCAACATTGGGCTTGTTCCCAAGCGGACCTTCATCCGTGCGAGTAAGTTAAGTCGCACTGGGCCGCGGGTTAATCCAGAAAGTATTCCCCCGACAGCCGGGTCTTGGGATTGCAGCTGCAAACTATTGTAGTAGGAGCCCCCAAGACCTGGATCAATGTTTATAAAGTAATGGCTTAACTATGCAACATTACCCCATTGATCCTCATACTGGTGGGACACGCTCTCTGGGCGTCCTCAAAGATAACTATGCACTTATTCTTATGACAAAACATAACACTAAAACATAAACTTCACGTTCATACCTCTGAATCCAAAGTTATGGATACTGTAACGAAAACTGCACAGCCGGGTCACGAAACATCGAGACCCGGATGACCGTAAAAAGCCGGGTCTTGGGCGAGCCCCCAAGGACAAGCCCCCAAGACCAAACTTAATCATAGAACTATGCAACACTACTATCAAACATCAAAAAAGAAACAAAAGAACACAAATTTCTGTTCAACCTTCACTTTATTGATAGAAAAGGTTAGGTCAGCAAGCCGCCTCATTAAAAACCTTCCAGTCCCCTTAGGTACCCTGGTAAGGAAAAGAGCGCGTCTGAAACCTGCTGCCTGTTACATCGTGTTTTACATCTCATATCTCTCTCATGCTAAGTATAATATGGGCGCAGCTGCGCAATATTCCATGGCCTCTCACGCTCTTCCAATGAAAAGGTAGAGTGCGATGTGTCATTAACAGACTCGGACTTTTCTCTTGCATCCACCAAATAATATGAACCATTGTTCAATTTCTTGCTTATGATGAAGGGCCCTTCCCAAGGGGGAGATAACTTGTGCATCCCTTCTCTGGATTGCACCCATCGTAGCACTAAATCTCCCTCCTGGAAAGTGCGAGTTTTAACCCGGGGCTATGATACCGCCTCAAATCTGCTGATACACTGCTGATCTCTCCAGTGCTTGTTCTCTGTTCTCCTCAAGCAGGTCCACAGAATCCTGCCGGGTCTGCTCATTTTCTGTTTCAACATAAGCCGCCACGCGAGGCGAGTCATGAATTATATCACTTGGCAAAACTGCCTCTGCCCCATACACCATAAAGAAAGGGGTCATCTTTGTGGATCTGTTTGGTGTTGTGTTGATTCCCCAAACTACTGATGGCAACTCCTCAACCCACGCTCCAGCAGCTCTGAGACACGGGACCCGGAGACGTGGTTTCAAACCTCGAAGCAACTCCTGATTTGCTCGTTCTACTTGTCCATTGGCCTGTGGATGAGCAACTGAAGCAACATCTAAACGTATACCCTGATTTCCACAAAACTTTGCCATCTCACCAAGGGACATGTTAGTACCATTATCTGTGATGATACTATGAGGATACCCAAACCTGTGTATGATCTGCTTCAAAAACTTGACTGCTGTAGCTGCTTCACAATTAGTAACAGGCATCACCTCAACCCACTTTGTAAACTTATCAATGGCAACCAAGAGGTGGGTTTTCTTGCAAGGAGACATGCTAAAAGGACCCACCATATCAAGCCCCCAAACTGCAAAGGGCCAAGTCAAGGGTATTGTTCGCAACTCCTGAGCCGGCACATGAATTTGCCGTGCATATCTTTGGCAACCATCACATCTACTCACCAAGCGTCTGCGTCTGCCTGAGCTGTGAGCCAGAAGAAGCCGTGTCTGAAAGCTTTTGCTACTAAAGACCTTGTTGAAGCATGATGACCACAATCTCCCTCATGAATCTCTTTCAAAATTTGCCGGCCTTCCTTTCCAGACACACATCTCTGAAATACTCCAGAAACACTTCTCTTATATAACTCGCCATCAATAACTACGTAGGCCTTAGCCCGGCGCACAATTTGCCGGGATATAACTTCCTGCTCTGGCAGCTCTCCACGCAAAAGATACGCCAAATAAGGTTCTGTCCACTCTGGAATTTCATGAGTTGCTGCTACCAATTGCGAATCCGGGTCTTCCTGACCCGCCAGTTCCTCTACGCCCTGAGGCTTGACTGATGGAGTCCATAGCTCGTCCAAGAAAACGTTAGGTGGAACCGGCTCTCTGCGTGAGCCGAGTCTTGACAAAGCATCTGCAGCATCATTTTTCCTGCGGTCAATATGATCCACCTGATAGCCTGAGAAAAACCCGGCTACCCTGTCCACCTCTCTCCTGTAAGCCGCCATTGTCGCATCTTTTCTATCCCATGTTCCTGAAACTTGCTGTGCCACAGATCTGAATCCCCATAACAATTAATATGCTTGATGCTCATCTCCTTTGCCATACGCAAACCATGTAACAAAGCCTCATATTCTGCCACATTGTTAGAGCAATCAAAGTGAATTTGCAAAACATAGCTCAGCTTATCACCCTTGGGAGAAGTTAACACAACTCCAGCTCCTGAACCTTGTGCTTGCTTAGACCCGTCAAAGTGCATAACCC
Organism: Poa pratensis; assembly: GCA_947311845.1. NCBI lineage: Eukaryota > Viridiplantae > Streptophyta > Magnoliopsida > Poales > Poaceae > Poa > Poa pratensis. Next base: position 13,835,309 of record CAMZMU010000060.1, on the reverse strand, counting down.
AAGGTTTGAGACCCGGCGCAAGAGGTGGTGCACTCAACTGTGTCCAATCATTAAGAAAATCCGCCAATGCCTGCGATTTGATAGCTGTACGAGGCACATAGTCAATGTGGTAAGGCCCCATCTCTATTGCCCACTTGGCAATTCTTCCTGTAGCTTCTGAATTCCTGATAATATCTGCTAAGGGTATTGAACTCACCACTGTGATTGGATGCTCCTGAAAATATGGTTTCAACTTTCTACTTGCCATGAAAACACCAAATACTAGCTTCTGCCAATGCGGATAGCGCTGCTTTGCTTCTGATAACACCTCACTAACATAATAAACCGGCCTCTGAACCGGGTTTTCCTTGCCTTCCTCCTTACGCTCGACCACCACCACAGCACTCACAGCTGAGGCCCGGCAGCGACGTATAACAGCATGGGTTCCTTGGGACCCGGGGCCGCCAGAACTGGCGCTTTTGATAATTGTTTCTTCAGAGCTTCAAATGCCTCGTCTGCTTCCTGATTCCACACAAAATTGTCTGTTTTCTTGAGTAACTTGTACAAAGGTATTGCTTTTTCTCCGAGCCGGGATATAAACCGGCTTAGCGCAGCCACACATCCTGTCAACTTCTGAACATCTGCCAATTCCTCAGGTTTTTTCAAACTCTGGATGGCTCTGATTTTTTCCGGGTTTGCCTCAATTCCACGCTCTGACACAATGAAACCGAGCAATTTTCCTGCTGGAACTCCAAACACGCACTTTGTAGGATTGAGCTTCATCTTGTACTTCCTCAAATTTTTGAATGTTTCTGTAAGGTCACTGATAAATGACCCGGCTTTTTCTGACTTGATCACCACATCATCCACATAAGCATGCACATTGCGCCCAATCTGATCATGAAAACAATTTTGAATGCACCTCTGATAAGTTGCTCCTGCGTTCTTCAACCCAAAAGTCATGGTCTTGTAACAAAAAGCACCAAAGGGGTGATGAACGATGTCTTTTCCCAATCCTGCCTGTTAAGCTTGATCTGATGATAACCTGAATATGCGTCCAGAAAACACAAGAGCTCGCTGCCTGCCACTGCGTCAACAATTTGGTCGATGCGCGGCAGTGCGAACGGGTCTTTTGGACAATGCTTGTTGAGACTTGTAAAATCAATACACATCCTCCACTCATTATTTTTCTTCAGAACCAAAACCGGGTTAGCCAACCACTCTGGGTGGAAAACCTCCATGATAAAGCCGGCTTCCAATAACCGGGCTATCTCCTCTCCTATAGCTTTTCTTCTCTCTGCGTTCATTTTTCTCAAACCTTGTTTCACCGGCCTTGCCTTTGGATCAACATGTAAACGGTGCTCAGCGAGTTCAGTCGGAATGCCTGGCATGTCACTAGGTGTCCACGCAAAAACATCCCGATTCTCACGGATGAACTCGATGAGCGCGCTTTCCTATTTATCAGTTAGGCTGGTCCCTATGGCGAACTGCTTGGAGGAATCCCCAGGCACAAAATCCACCATCTTAGTATCCTTTGCTGCTTTAAACTTTGCCCTGTCATCTTCTGTTGTTGGTTTTTTGAGCGTTTGTTGTCCTGCGGGTCAAGATTAGACCTGTAAGCTTTCAACTCCTCTCTAGCACAAGTTCGCTCTGCCAGGGCTGCATCTCCCTCGTCACATTCTGCTGCAATTTCTCTGTTACCATGAACAGTGATGATCCCCTTGGGACCCGGCATCTTCAACTGCAAGTATACATAACACGGCCTCGCCATGAACTTGGCAAAGGCCGGCCTTCCAAACAACGCATGATAAGGACTTGGAAATTTCACCACCTCAAAGGTGAGCCACTCTGATCTGAAGTTATGGATAGACTCGCCAAAAGCAACCTCTAATGAAATTTTTCCCTCAGGTGTAGCAGACTTCCCAGGAACTATACCATGAAATATTGTTGATTTTTGCAACTGTGACTCCTTCAGACCCATACGCATAAATGTTTCCCAGTACAAGATGTTAATGCTACTGCCACCGTCCATCAAAACCTTCTTTAACTCAAAGCCATGAACTTGAGGAGCCACAACTAACGCAAGCAGACCCGGGTGCTCCACCACATCCGGGTGATCTGCTCTGCTCCAAGTAATAGTATGCTCTGACCATCTCAAATACCTTGGTACCCCTACAGCCACTGAATTAACTGCCCTTTTGACTATCTTTCTCTCTCTCTCTTGGTCGTGCCACTGGTATATATATGATATTGGCCAAGTTGCCTCGGCTGGTTCGAGAATCCACCCTGATTACCTGTATTTTGGCCGGGTCCTGTATTTCCAGTTGGTACCGCGTTTGCTCCAGTTAGAGGTCCCGCAGCCGGGTTAGCACTCGGGCCGGGTCCTCCACTCCTGTTTGCTCCTTGCAGAGCTCTCTGAATCTCATTGTTTTTCCACCTGTTCAAATCTACACACTGGGCCAATGAATGATTGGCGGGTCTGCCGTTCTTGCTATGACGAGGACACGGCATCCTGAAGGCCTCTTCAGTGCTCATTGGGCGTGTTCCTTGATAACTATTTCCACCACCATAACTCCCATTATTTCCCTGATAACCTCTGTTTTCCTGATAACCTCTGTTTTCCTGATAATTCCCATCCATCCTTTGCCTCTGAAACCCGGCATTTGCATTTGCAACTAGCTCTGAGTTTCCTTCCTGATGCCCACGCTTGTGCTGGTTCTGATTGCTGTTGTTATTGTTTCCCGGGCCATTGTTCTTTCCTCCATTGTTCGCAGCACCTTTCCCTTTTTCTTCCTCACTATCATCCTGGGTTTTGTCCGTGGCTGCGTGTCTGTTGCACGCATCCATCAACTCTGCCATAGTAACGGGCTTAACCCGGTGTCCTTCCTTCATGCGCCCAGCTTCTGGACCAAGGGAGCGTACTTGCAAGTTTTCTCCATCGATGAAATTGCATCCTTGGGCTCGATACCTGATGAAGAGTGCAGGATCTCCGTGACCCGGCCCATCCAGTGACGAGCTGACTCGCCCTTCCTCTGTACGCAACGATCAAGATCTTCAATGGAAAATAAACGCTTGCACGTGCCCTGAAAGTGCTTGATGAAAATTGTTTTCAACTCATCCCAAGAATTGATAGATTTCTCTGGCAGATTCTTGAACCACAACTTTGCTGCACCATCACTCATCATCAAATACATATACTTTGCACAAACGTTCTCTGTGGCATTGCGTATACACATCGCCATCTCATAACTGCTCAACCAACTCGCCGGGTCTGTGCTCGGCTCATAATTGGCAATCTTGCTTGGCTCCTTGAACTTCTCAGGGAAAGGCTCTGCTCTAATGGCATCTGAAAGACACTTGGGACCCGCCAAAGTGGAAGAACTTGCTAAAAGATTAATGTTACCCGGCGAGCTTGCAGATGCTGCTGGCACGGGACCCGGTCCTCCTTGTGGTGCTCCAGCTGCTGGTACTGCCGGGTTTGCATTAGCTGCACTCCTTCCTGCCCGCGATCTATTGACTATCTGCTGAGCCACAGAAATTGCAGGGGCGGGTTGATACTGCTGATTATTCTGGTTTTGGTTCTGCTGGGGCGGGTTTTGCTGCTGTGCCGCGGCAAACCCGGCCAATGGCGGGTTTCCCCCATGGCGACTCTTGCTACGATATGTTGTAGAATGAAGCGCACTTTTCTCTTTTGAATACTGAACTTGCTGAGCAACCGCAGTGCGTAACATGTCAATGGCACGCCGAGCTTCAACCTCTGCTGGCGAGTCTCCTAATGGAATACGATCTAGTGCCAAAGTTGCGGCTATACGTTATCTGCTGGATTGGAATAGTGACCCGCCGGCGTATGAAACCTTGGTGTCCTGGGCGGCAGACCCGGATTTCCCCTGGCTCCCCCAGCGAGAAGACCCGGCGCCGCTGCAACTGCAACCCAGCTGCTCCTGTTCCTCTGTCTGGTTCTATATTGCTCTAACAACTGGAGCCACCTGGGTTACACCAACTGGTTGATCTTCTGGGGTCCTAAACAATACTGCTGGATTTATGGCGTTTTCTCCAGGGGCCAGCCGGCTCTGGTGCCTCCTCCGGTGTGCCCTGGTCATCTCATTGAGACGATTTTCCTCATCCTCTAATTGCTTTCGCCTAATCTCCATATCTTCTTTTTCTGCCATTGTGTCTCTGCGCACCTGCTCCAAGGCCCGGCGTGCTGTATCCAATTCTATAGCTCTTGCTGCGCGTTCTCTGGAGTAACAATCCTCGTAAGTGCGGTTGGATCTAGGACCAGGCCATTGTTAAACATGGCCCGGGCCCCAGTTGCATTGTTTCTTTCCTCACCCTGAGCTCGGTTATTGAGAAAACCGAAGCTATTCCTGTAACGCGCCGTGTTTTCACTTTCCTCTGATACCGAAGCCGGGTCTCCATCAACCCTTTGGCCCGCCAGCTCCAACACTGGTGGCAATTGTTGCTGCTGCTGACCCGGAGTAAAAGCTGGTGGCACAACCGTTGACGGTGATGCCCCCGCGTTGATCGAAGGAGCGGTGTAAACCGCCACCCTCCTAACCGGGCTTGGAACGGACTCTTGCTCCTCTTCGTCCTCTTCTTCTACTCCATATCCGAACCGGCCTTCGAACAAGGGCAGGATCGATTCTGAATCTGCATAGTCCACCACATCACCCGGGACTGGAGCCGGGTTTCCCGATCTTCCTCGTGCACGTCCAGGGGCAGCTCATCTTCAGCCGTACCAACTGATTCTTCTCCATCAGATTGAACAATTGTGGCAGCTCCTGACACAGATTCATAGTCTCCATCACTAGCAGATCTAGTTGCAATCATACCAACAAAAACGTTAAACTTGCCAATTGGAATAACATCACCTGATTCAAGTAGATCTGATTCCGGCCCCCAGCCAAAATCATCAACGATGGGCTCTCCTTGTGAATTGAGGGTGATCTCGCCGAAAACATAGTTCTCTACTCCTTGCTTTGCTTCTCCCATGATGGTGACACCTTTGGACGCGATTCCCACAGACGGCGCCAACTGTCGTGGGGTAGATAACACGGCAGATGCTACTTTGGGGTAGCTTGAGTTGATGGGCAAGGCGACACTGCGTCTGGGAGATTGTTTAGCATTGCAGGGACAAAAGGTTTACCCAGGTTCGGCCTCTCCATTGGAGATAAAGACCTACTTCCTGCTATCTTGTTATTGATCTCGATCTCGATAACCCGGCTACGACAACAGAGCCGGATCTCGATCTAGGTTACAAGGTTGTGGTGTTTCTCTCGATGGTTCTCTCGCCTAAGCTTGGATCGTAAAGTTCTCTCAACTAGGGCTCAGGGACCGGTTTATATAGACTACCGGGTCTCCTGGCACTTTACAATACGAACCCGGGCTCTACCCAGACTCGGAATCCTATTCTAGCTCTTCTAGCCTTCGTATCCTCCAAGTCACGAACCGCCTCTGGTCTTCTAGAAACTTCCCTTCCTGAACCGGGTTACCACCAAAGCCTCTGGCCCAGCAACATAACCCGGCCCATGTTGATGGTTAGCTGGCCTGGTCGGGCCTCCTGCCTGACGGGTCATGCTTCCCTCTTCATGGGCCTACCGGGTTATCATCCCCCAATCAATGAGGAATAAGTGGGTCGGGAGAGTAGACACCAAGAGGGGAGACCTCACGGTACTCGGGCTTCCCACTTTCTGGCTTGGTTGCGGATGGAGAGGAGTTCTTAATTTTGGTATCGGTTTCTTCATCCCTTCCTTCTTCTTACTTCCATCCCCAGAATCACCTGAGTTGGAATGAAGAGGGTCCTCTATTAATGGGAGAGTGTCGAAGGGGGCTTGGTACTAGCGAGTTTTGCGAGCATGTCGCGTATCTCACTAAATTAGGTATCCATGGACGATCTCAAAGATGTTTCCATCGATTTGACATCGGCCATGGATAAAAGTGTACTTTGCCCTTCTGGGGGCACCTCACCATTAGTCATACTTCTCTTAGACGGTTAAGCCCAACAAGAGAGCCGAGGCTCTGATACCAATTGAAAGGATCGTATGACACCTAGAGCGAGGGGTGAATATGTGCTACTTCAATTTTAGTACTTTTTCAAATTAGACTTGACACAAAAGGTAAATTATCTATATATGCAACTATGGTGAATTTACCTATATGACAAGCTAGCAACTAAGCAAGGTACACGAAGTAAGGACGGTAAACAAGGATAGAGGTAACCAAAGTGAAAGCACACGGAGACACGGATGTAATCCCGAGTTCCTCCTTTTTAGGGGAGTACGTCTCGTTGGAGAGGTGTGAACCAACACAATGGTTCAATAGCCACAAAGGCTTCACCTTTTTCTCCGATGAACCACACCACAAAGGTTTGGTTCACCTTCAACTATCGGAAACCTTCAAGGCAGAGTCCAGAGCCTTTACAACAACAATCCGAGGCACAACCCACAACTGGATTGGGGGCTCCCGAACGGCTCTAATCTATCACAAAGACAATAAGTGAGATCAACAAGAAGTTAGGTTTTCCCAATGGAAACCCTAGCAAAGGGGCCTTCAAGTGAATGAGGGGGAAATGAAAAACTGCTTGGTGAAGATGTAGATCCGGGCCTTCTCCTTCAATCCTCCAAAGATCAACGAGTTTGGGTGGAGGGATTGGGAGATCTAGTGATTCTTGAACTTGCAATAAAGGTGGACTTCGATGTTGGGCGAGCTGCTTGTCCCAAGGTAGGTGGAGGAGCATTTATAGCTCCTCCTAAAAAGTAGTCATTGAAGGGAAACTGGGAGGCCGGCCTGTGGGCCGGCGTCACGCACTGCAGCAGGAAAGCCAGAGAAGCTGGCCTAGGGGCCGGCTGCCCAGCCGAGCCAGCCGGCCTGGGGCCGGCTTCCCAGAAGTTTCACCCCCACGCAATTTCGGACGATTTCTTTCTTCTTTTTGTATTCTTATAAATCTTAATATTTCCTAAAAGTACTTAGCAACACATTAAAATATCCCGGTGTTGTTATCTAACACACAAAACTCAGAGGGGTAAGTAAATGTCCTTTCAAAAGCGGAGGTGCTCACCGACGACGACCGCGCGTCGCGGCGGGACAAGCGGGACCAGATCGAGGCCCTGCGGGGCGGGTTGGTGCTCAACTGCCACGGCGTGTGGCGCGTGCAGGGGTCACTCGCGGTTACGCGGGCCATCGGCGACACGCACCTCAAGCCGTGGGTGGTGGCGGAGACGGAGACGGTGATGCGCTTGGGCGGGGCGGCGATGCGCAGGCCGCGGGCGGCCACGGGCGAGCACTTGATCGGGGTGGCGGCGGTGCCCAGGCCGCGGGCGACGGATTGGGCGGGGCGGCGCGGCGGCGATGCGGAAGCCGCAGACGGCCACGGGCGAGGACTTGGGCGGGGCGGCGGCGAGAGCAGGGGGCGAGGACTTAGGCGGGGCGGCGGCGAGAGCAGGGGGTGGGCGGAGCAGGGGCGCAGAAGGGAGGAGGAAGGAGACGCAGCCTCCTTTGACTTTTTATTGTTTTTTTTATTGTTTGACAGGTATGACAGGTGGGCCCATGTCCACCTCAGCAAAACAATCCACAACGTCTGCCACCTCAGCCCTGACTGATGGGCCCCACATGACAGAAATCGTGTCAATTCCCTCTCAATTGAGTTTTAGCGCGAATTGCAAAAAATCTCACGAATACCGGTGGGTATCTGTGATCCAAACGCAATGTGGTGGTTTTTCGAAATTTCACGACAATACTGGTGGTTTTATGCTATTAACTCTATTATGTTCATAAGGTCGCTCATCTGCTTTGAGATATGAGATGAAAACTTTCCAATTCACAAACCTGCTTAGCGTGAAGGCCGGGCACATACATCAGCTCACTTTTGTGCCTAATGGGTTAGTTACAGAAGCAACCAACGACTTCACGATAAACGAAACGCAGAAATCTCAATGATCAAACGGAAAAAAACAGTTAGGGTTTGGTTACCTGCACGCTTTTTAGCCCATTTGGCTCTGTTACTCCGTAGGGACTGGCCCAGAAAAAACGAGGTATGAGCCACGTTGTGCAGCCCATTTGGTTGCATGTTTTTACTGATTTGCAATTTTTGTACCTGGTGTTTGGTGTCATGTTTACGTGGCTGGACGTGGATTAGAGCCAAAACCTGGTTGGTTACACCCTTGTGCCGTGTTATGCTCACCACATATGAAAATGGTGATGTTACCACCTCTTAGAACTAAACGGCCACATTACGCACTCAAACACACATGCATGCCCCTGATCAAAATGCACCGAACAAGTTATGGGCATGCTAAACCCTGGATAAACATCTAAACAGGGGCATCACATAGACACATACCCCTGTGTTAACAGCTAGCAGGGGCAACATAAAATACATCTAAACTTACCACGCTAGTCCTAGCCGTGCTAAGGGTTGGTGTAGCCCTTGGACGTCGAAGTGGGGATCTTGGTCATCTTGAAGCCGTACGAGTTGAGCTTGAAGATGATGACATTGGCTTCCTCCAGCTCGTACTTCAGTACCACATCCGGCCAGTTGCGGCCTAGCACCATTTCGCTGCCATACCTGCGCCCACACATGGACAAGAACAATGCCAACGATGGCAACCACATCTAACAGGGGACATGACATTGGCATGGAAAAGAACATGTATACAATGGACCTAACCGAAGAAATTCAACAGATCTACTCGAATCCTACAAGCACACATACCCTAAACAGATGTACAACAAGGACGAGATCTAGATAGATCCTACACAAGATCAAGCTAAAGAGTCCTGGGGTGGTGAGAAAAAACCCCAAATGAACACAAACACTAACCGAAATCTTAATCTAAGTCTAAATCGGCACAAACCCCAAATGGGAACAAACTTACCGTGTCCAAGGAGGGCTGATTGATGACGTGGATCACACGTTCGTTGGGAGACCCCAAGAGGAAGGTATGCGGCAGTGTAGCAGCAGTTTCCCTCAGTATGAAACCAAGATTTAATCGACTAGTAGGAGCAAGAAATCACTTATGAAGGTTGTTGGTGGCGCCGTTTACTCGATCACCAATGTGGAATCTGCACACAACACAATCAAACTACTTTGCCCCAACGAAACAGTGAGGTTGTCAATCTCACCGGCTTGCTGAAAACAAAGGATTAAACGTATGGTGTGGAAAACAGTAGTAAATTGCAGAGAATGAAAAGGAACAATGTTTGCAGTTGGTTGTATTATCAGTGTAAAAGAATGGACCGGGGTCCACAGTTCACTAGTGGTGTCTCTCCATAAAAGATAACTAACATGCTGGGTGAACAAATTACAGCTGGGCAATTGACAAAATATTGAGCGCATGACAATGCATATATATGACATGATGATTACTATGATATTCATGTGGGCATTACGACAAAATACATAGACCGTTATCCAACATCGTCTATGACTAATAATCCACCTCCAGGTTGTCATCCGAGTTCCCCGTTGGTATTAAGTTGCAAGCAACGGATAATCGCATTAAGTAATGTGCGTAATGTAAACAAATGCATTAGACCTAACGGCGCACCCTTAAGCTAAGCATCGGTTATTTTATCCCTAGTGGCAACAGCACATCCACAATCTTAGAAGTTATTGTCACTCTCCCAGATTACCGGAGGCATGAACCCACTATTTAGCATAAATACTCACTCTTGGAGTTACAAGCATCTACTTGGCCAAAGCATCTACTAGTAACGGAAAGCATGCAAGATCATAAATAACATATAAGATAGATTGATAATCAACTTGACATAGTATTCAATATTCATCGGATCCCAGCAAACACAACATGTAGCATTACAATAAGATGATCTTGATCATGATAGGCAGCTCACAAGATCTAAACATGATAGCATAAAGTGGAGAGACAACCATCTAGCTACTGCTATGGACCCGTAGTCCAAGGATAAACTACTCACGCATCACTCCGGAGGCAGGCATGGTGATGTAGAGCCCTCCGGTGATGATTCCCCTCTCCGGCAGAGTGCCGGGAAGAGCTTCTGAACCCTCCCGAGCTAGGGTTGACGACGGCGGCGTCTCTGGAACTTTTCGTGGATAATGGCTCGGGCATTTAGTGTTTTCGCGTCGGGATGGATAAATAGGCGAAAGGGAGGCGGCTGGAGACGCCCGTGGGGCCCACACCACCCCCATGGCGCAGCAGGGGGCCCGCGCGGCCTCATGGTGTGGCTGCCTCGTGGCTCCCCTCCGTCTCTCCTTTGGACTCCGTGTAAGTGTTGGAAAAATAGGAGGTTTTGTCCAAGTTTCGTCCAATTCCGAGAATATTTCCAGACTAGCTTTTCTGGAATACAAAAACAGCAGAAAACAGGAACTGGCACTGTGGCATCTTGTTAATAGGTTAGTCCCAGAAAATGCATAAAAATGCTATGAAGTGTATATAAAACATGTAACAATTGGTATAATATCAACATGGAACATCAGAAATTATAGATACGTTTGAGACGTATCAAGCATCCCCAAGCTTAGTTCTACTCGTCCTCGAGTAGGTAAAACGATAAAAACAAAATAATTTCTGAGGTGACATGCTACAATCATAATCTTGATCAAATAGTATTGTAAAGCACATGTTATGAATGAAGTGATCCAGGTCAATGGTCTATAGTTTGCTAGCAAGTAGATAATGAGCAAACAACTGAATCATATAAGCAAAAACTTTTCATGAATAGTACTTTCGAGACAAGCATCAAAGAGTTTTGCATAAGAGTTAACTCATAAAGCAATAGATTCTAAGTAAAAGGTATTTAACCAACACAAAGGAAGATTTAAGCTTCAGCAATTGCTTTCAACTTTCAACATATATATCTCATGGATATTTGTCAACACAAAGCAATATAATAAGTGCAATATACAAGCATATAAAAATTGTTGCACCAAAGTTGACACTAGTGTTTGCTTCTAAGATAGAAAGAAGTAGGAAAACTGACTCAACATAAAAGTAAAAGAAAGGCCCTTCGCAGAGGGAAGCAGGGATTAAATCATGTGCTAGAGCTTTTTAAGTTTTTGAAATCATATAGAGAGTAAAAATAAGTTTTGAGAGGTGTTTGTTAATTGTCAACGAATCAGAAAATGGAAAGTACAATATGACCCCTGCCAACCAGACTTTTAAGAGCGGCTCCCATGAAGGACGTTATTTCTACCAGCAAGGCAGATCATCCCTCTTCTCTTTTGTTTACACATGCAGATATTTCACTGTTTGTCATTGCTTGACTGATAAATCAGGGCAAAAATGTGAAGAGAATTAAGCGGTTAAAGTTGTAATTAATTGGGACTGGGCACCCCATTTGCCAGCTCTTTTTGCAAAATTAATGGATAAGCGGATGTATATGCCGCTAGTCCGGTGGTAAAGTCTGTTTGACAGTTGACATAAAACATCCACCCCGTCCTCATGAGCTTGGTAAACATTGACACAAAATAGGAGTAATAATTTTTGAATAGTTTAAAGGTAGCACATAAAAATTTACTTGGAATGGCAAGGAAATACCACATATAGGTAGTTATGGTGGACACAGATGGCATGGATTTTGGCTCAAGGTTTTGGATGCACGAGAAGCATTCCCTCTCAGTACAGAGTTTAGGCTAGCAAGGTTATTTGAAGCAAACACAGGATATCAACCGACACAGCAAGACTTATATGAAAACATATTGCAAGCATTATAAGACTCTACACTGTCTTCCTTGTTAACCAAACCCTTTTACTAGAAAATATCTAGACCTTAGAGATACCAATCATGCAAACCAAATTTCAACGAGCTTTACGGTAGTTCTTCATTAATAGGTTTTAACTACATGATACAAAAGCTTAAACATGAACTACTTGATAACTCAAAACAATTGACAAGTATCAAATTATCCAATACAGTGATCTACAAGAATATGTAAGCTTTTCCATTATACCATCTACCACATGCAACATTTTCTGTTCCAACCAAACACCAATCAATTTATTTCAACATAAACTCTCCAAACAATTATAAGTGAAGCAAGAGAGTACTTTCTTTAAAAGAACTAACAGCTCTGAATAAGAGATGCATGCAAAACAGGAGCTAAAAGCATAGCAATAGCTAGATAAGAATACTCAACAAGTATAAGTGAAGAATAGGAGTATTCATATGAAAAAGCGGAGCGTGTCTCTCTCCCAATCAAGAATGCTAGGGTCCAATCAAGTTGACCATAAGAAAAATAAAATACTGAAAATAAAAGCACACAGACGCTCCAAGTAAAGCACATATGATGTGAAAGAATTAAAATATAGTTTCACTAGAGATGACCTGATAAGTTGCTGATGAAGAAGGGGATGCCTTGGGCATCCCCAAGCTTAGACGCTTGAGTCTTCTTGAAATATGCTGGGGTGATCCATGGGAGCATCCCCAAGCTTAAGCTCTTCACTCTTCTTGATCACATTATATCATCCTTCTCTCTTGACCCTTGAAAACTTCCGCCACACCAAACTCAGAGTAATTCTCATTAGAGGGTTAGTGCACAATCAAAAACTCACATGTTCTATAAGGACACAAACATGACCGTTACTTTTAACATTAACTACTGCCACTGATGTTATGTGAAGCTCTTCACCCTAAAAAAGAATTCCACTCAACACTAGTAAAAGAGAGAATGCGAAAAATAAAAGACAGAATCTGTCTAAACAGAACAGTGTAAAGACGAATTTTTTCGAGGCACTTACGTTGCTCAATCGAAAAACTCAAACTAATGAAAGATGCGTACATATCTGAGGATCACGCACAAAAAAATTTAGATTTAAATAATTTTTCTGTGATTTTACAGAAGCAATACGGTGAACAGCAGAAATCTGTTCCTGCGCAGAAATCCAAATCTAGCATCATCTTCCTATTAGAGGCCTTACTTGGCACAACAATGCAACAAAATAAAGATACAAAGGCATTGTTACAAAGTAAACAGCACCTTGACTCAAAATTTTTTTTTTGCAGAAATAAAACAATGGGTTATCTCCCATAAGCGCTTTTCTTTAACGCCTTTTAGCTAGGCTAGAAGATTTTAATAATGCTCTTATAGGAATAAGAGTTGAAAAACAAAAGAGAGCATCAAAAGGTAAATATCAAACATATTTAAGTCTAACCCACTTCCTATGCAAAGTAATCTTGTAATAAAATAAATTATTGAAGCATAAAGCAACTAACATAAGAAGATGAAACAAATGCAACTTCAAAACTTTCAACATAAAAAGAGGAGACTTAATATTATTGAAGATATATGAAATTGTGTCTCCCTCTCTCATAATGACCATCTATTATATAATTAAAACACAAGACAATCAATGGCTCAGATTAAGCACTTAAAAGCGAACGTCTCAGATTTAAAAGAGCTATTGGATAGAAAAAAAACTTAGATCGTTATTTAAGAAACGAGGACGATCTTATACGGCAAAAGTTGGAGACGTTCCCAAGCAGGATTAGTTCGTGGAACGAGGTTGGCTTGGACACGGCTCTGACTAAAAGAATCCTGGGATCTTCACCTATTATTACGTATCAAGTGCTATCCATCTAGCATGCTCACGTTAAATAGTCATGTTCGTATTGGAATAGGAGTCCTCGGCACGGCACATCAAGTATAGCTATAGCAAACATGAGATCTGGTCGCACAGATCGACCAAACGATCATGGAGGCCTTCCGACGTGTGATGCCACCGCTTCGGCGCTTCCCCTACACCCTGCCTCATCGAGGAGTTGTAGCACGTTCTTCGTCTACACGGCGCATGCCATGAGCAGGACTTTCCGGCGGCCAGCCGCTGCGAGACGAAGCCCTAGGTCTTACCAAGCAATATCGCCGGCCTTCTCGACTCCATGTCAATCGAGGCACTAGGACCCAGCTTGACGAGGAACTGCTATCTTCTAGACAGCGATCTCAGCCTGACGGAAAGACGCAGCTGGCTGGCCGGCCGGCCGACCTTTCTCAAGTGCGGGCACATCGATTAGTCTAGATTTTTTGATCATACTTGCTGATGCATGTACCAGACCACCAGTGCACACGCAGCTCACCAGCTCTCTGCAAGAACGATCGACGCATGACCTCATGAAAACAGCCAAGAAATAGGTACGATGTATCCAAGCTTTCTACATGCTGTCAATTGAGGGAGAAACAATATGTTTATTGATGATTTGCTTGGTGTAGTTACAAAAAGATCACTTAATATAAGGTCAATGGAGAGAGGAGAGGGTTGGAAGTGAAGATGGGGGCCGTCCGAAAAAATGTGTCGGCTGCTATCTTCCTTGCCTCTTTTCAACGCAGCCAAGGAACCCAATCTAAGTCAGCCGCCAGCCAAAAGATCGTCTGAGAGCTGGAGAGGTTATCCACTGTACGCCATCTTTGCCAGCAGTCCAGCGCCGGTGAAGCCTAGGTCAAGCTCGCCACTTTCCGGCCGAGACGCCGCCGTATTTGTCAGCCGGTTAAGTCTCCCGTCCGTAGATCATCAAGTTCCAAACTTGGCTCATGCATACACCATGCGGCCATCAAATATAGATCAATCAAGTATGATTTGCCTCATGCACATAATCGGACTGATTATTGCTAAAGGAATCATGCACGAGAGGAACATGGATCGATCGAGGGAAGTAAGAATCGGCTCAGGCACATAGCCAGGTAACGTCTAGCGCAAGAAGCATGCGCCGGTGAACCCTCTGTTGCACCTCCTACATAGTACATACATGAGGCCAGCTCTATTTCGATTAATCCATATTTTGCACATCTATGACTCTCGCATGCTGTCCGGCAAGATTGAACCTGATTTGAAATAAATCCACCACTTATGCCATTAAATTTTCTAATGATCGTACTTTTGCTCAGATAAACCCTTACTTGATGATGTGCTAAATTGAAACTACAACCAATCCTTCCGACGAGAGAGCATAAAATTGAAGGAAACTTCAGGATCTAAGATACCCTCTATTCCTCCGCGCTATAACCCGTGGTGCAGCTTACAAATCGCATACTGGAGGCTAGAGGGTAAGGTCCTTTATATAGTCAATTTCAGAGTTCGAATTCCTCATGACATACGAGTTTGAGTTAATTCAAACTCTTCCAAAAACAGAGTCCAACACATCTCAATAACCACGATACAAGATGTGCAGTTTCCGTAGGAAACTGTTTTGTGCAGGTTCTGGACCTTTTCCGTGTGTTGTAAGTCACACGTGACAATCAAGCTAAATAACTTAACTGACCCATCTTTGTTCTAGATATATCAAGAATATTTGAACAAGATTTCCATAGAACATTGTTCCCGGGTTCCAGCAAACAAATACTGTGATTCCAATGTTCATGTTACACATGACTGTATATGAGCCTATCCTCTCATATACAGCATGAACAGAGCACAAGACATATGCTCAAAATTATTAACGATCAATAAGATTAAGCATTCCACAACCATAGCGTGGAAATTCCAGCTTATTTACTTTTACAGAAAAAATGACAACAGGGATATGATCATCAGAACACGAATATATGACGAAGGACACATTATTTCTTACAAAAATTGCTGATGTTTCTGCTTACCACCTACTGAAGCTTACATCTTTGGTTCATGTAAAACATTACAAGTTTTGTTGGCATTCTTTATCTGTTCTTTATGCAGGTGTCATGCCCTTTTGGATAATGTTTGGTGGAACAATAGGATTTTAGTAAATTACTTTCGGCCGATTTCAGGTAACATTTACTTCTTGCATATTTTTTCCTATTTTTCTTACAACAGTACTTCAGTTGTTCATATATCTGCAGTTAAACAATAATATGTGTGTTTATTGGTACTGATCTCACATGTAAATACGAAAAGGGACCAGAGTCGGGAAATGTCGAGAAATTTCTTCCTCCGTGATTATTTGAAGCATGTCGTCTTTGATTCCTTTTTTTTTTTTGCAGGGAGGATGTTTTTGATTCAGACAAGCCGTATGTGATTTCTGCTGTTTCTATTCGATATATGATTGGCAGCGAGTTGAGCCTATAGGCTTTTCACGAGGGAGACAAATCATATATCTCGGCAGTTGATCATCCTCTTCAACAGCCCAACATAAGGGATTCTAGCCTATAAGGTTTACAAGATGGAGACATCTTAGTCTACAGTTTATCGACTGGTGTTGCTATCAGCGTCGCCTACAATGCCACAACATAAAACCTCCAATGTGCTCGAGGAGGCGTGGACTGCAACATCGCGATGGCGAATTCAACGACAGAGATCTAATGCCAACAAGCTTAACAAGCATACAAAAAGCCATGCGTCTACGTTGAATCAGCATGGCGACATTTAGCTGGCGAAAAGGGGCATCGCCGGAAATCCATACACGTCCACTGCAATGCCCGAGCATAAAACCTCCTATGAGCTCGAGGCGTGGACGGCAATCTCACGATGAAAATAATTGACGTCTGTGATCTCACGGCAGCGATCTTGACTAACATTGAACAAGCTAATTCTACAACGAGTCTGCATGCGGACTTTGATCTGGCGAGAAGCAACGTTGTTGGAAAGCCATGGACGATTTGGATTGATGCCGACAAAAAGCATTGCTTAAACAGACCACAATGCATCAAGTCGATTCAAATAGGATTCTCCTCATGCATTTGCAACCACATCATTGGATGCTGACGGTAGCCACACACACATGCTGGACGTTTTCCAGGTAAGTCGGCCCATACTTGGGACTATCTATCAATCTTCCAATAAAAATTGAACTTGCTAACTTCACTTTGTTGCACATTTGGAATTTCACATATAAAGTATGCTTCCTTATCCACCTAATAGGAAGTCAATTTATCTACTATAGTTTTGGATGTACACTTCTACTGTTTATAAAATGATTCACCTACCCATTATAATCTTGAATCACTATTAGCGGTGCACATATTCCATCGTGATGAGTTCATCTACATGCAAAAATGTATAGGCCATTAATTTAATTCTTTTTTTCGAGATTGACAGGGGGAATAAATCCCCACTGTTTGTTGTATTCATCGAAAGTAGCCTGGCGGGTCATGTTCTTACAAACGGATGGAGAAATTACAGGGGGGATACAAGGGAAGAGAGAACAACAAAAATACAAGAAAAAGACCACTAGAAAAGGAATAGCAAGAGCCGCCAAGAGTCACAAGAGGCGAGGGGTGCAGTCAAGGGATCACAATGCCAAGACTCGCAATCAGCCTCACGCACCGCACCGGCGTGCGACTCGAACTGCTGGGATTTGAAATTCTAATGCAAGTGATACCTTTAAGGTCCGAAGCCGTGAAGGACTCAAACTGCAAATAGACATTAGTTTGGTACATGCATGTGTACGTGAGTTTGTTTTATAGGAAACGCATTGTAATGCTACAACTAATGGAAGATCAAAGCATGCAGCAAGGTAGGGCATGCCTGTAAGTTAAAAGGAAAAGAGTGCAAGCATGAACTGTCGTCTACATGCTAAGGGCATAGGTACGAAGAGTAAAATATGATGGACTGGATCGTTTTTTGGTACTCCAACACCAGACGGTTCACTAATTACAATGAAAATGTAGTTGGTATTTCTGGAAAAAAAAAGTAAGACAAGATAATTTTAGCCGAGCAAGGTCACTGTGCGAAAAGATAACCCATTGGTGGGTATAAGGATACACCAGTTGTATCAGTATGCATGAATGAGAGTGAGGTCGTTTCTCTTCTTTTAGCCTTCCTTTCAGCTGTAATGCCTCCGTCAAACATGCTTTTGTAAACTTTGCCCTGTACACAAAAAAACTGAGTTTTAGCTTCTCAAATATTGCTGACATAGAATAAGTGAACAGTTTAAATAGTTTCATAGCTGTAGGAATCACCTTAGATTTAATTTTTTGAAATCAAGTACTGTAATAATCATTATTGCTTTTTACCTTAGATATACTCCATTTGTATTTTGAGCCAGGAAGTACGGAATCCACATAGACCTGGACCGGAATGTCCCAATATGTGAGCAAGTGTCCTATTTAGCCACCGGTATCACACAAGGGTAGTTGAAGAACAAAAATTCCCTAAGACGTTGATGTGCATAAGCATTTACGACTATTCAGTCTTCAATAAAATTGACAGTAATCATATGATAGGTTTGATCATGCATATATTTACGCCTTAAAGTATTTGTGCGTGGTAGCAATGGCTTTATGTATGTTTTATGGAAAAGCATAACATTAAAAATGCATTGGCATTAAAGCATGTAGGGTTGTATTTCCGTACGCGGATTGGTACAGAGCAATGTATTATTTCTACTCTGTAATTGATCTATATAACCATCCAATACAACTCCATTATTTAGGGATAATTGTAGGAAATGATGATATCTGAACAAATGAGTACACAAAATTTAACTCTTTGATGTTATAATAAGTTATTAGTAAATAATTTCATTTGTGTCCATTGTTATCATCTATATATTAGATTCACGATCTCACTACAATCAAAGAAAAAAAGCAAAAAAAAAAGGAAAGGGAAAATCAATTTAGTACAAAAGGGATTCAATATTAATTATGTAGACGATGCATCACAAATCTAGCCGCGCAAATGCGCGGGCCACTCCGCTAGTTAGGTTTTAAAGAAACCTGCATATAAAAGCAACACAAGAGAAAGCTCAAAACTTTCATCATAAAGAGAGAAAATTTAATAACATGAAGATTTCTATAACCATTTTTTCCTCTCTCAAAATAATTTTCAGTAGCATCATGAATAGACTCAACAATATAGCTATCACATAAGGCATTCTTATCTTGATCCACATGCATAAAAGTATCATTACTGTCCACACAAGCATAATAAATTTCATTAGTAATAGTGGGAGTAAAACTAGCACATCCATCATTATAATCATCATAAATTGCATGCATAGTATAATTATAATAAACTTTATGCTCAATAGTAGGTGGAACTAAAATATCACAATTATTATAATCAGCATAAATTGGAGGTAAAGTATCATCAAAGCCAATTTCCTCCTCCAAAGCTAGGGGACTAAAGAGAATATTTTTATCAAAACAAGCTTCCCCAAGCTTAGATCTTTCCATGGCATTAGTAATAATGGTGTTCAAAAAATGTATGCTAATAACATTGCTACTGTCATGATTGTTATGCAGATAAAGTTCCATAGGCTTTTTAATTTTCTCTTCAAATACCTCATGTCCCAATTCAAGATAAAGTTTATAAAGCTCCCTCATGTTGTTTTCAGCCATAGGACTAGTTTCAAGAAAAGTAACCATTGATAGCAAGTAAAGAGCTAGACATAATAACTCAGCAAGACAATAACAAAGTAATGAGATTGGAAGCGTGAGACTCCCCTTGCAGAAATCCTCTTGCTCCCCGGCAACGGCGCCAGAAAAAGCTTGATTGATGACGTGGATCACACGTTCGTTGGGAGACCCCAAGAGGAAGGTATGAAGCAGTGTAGCGGCAGTTTCCCTCAGTATGAAACCATGGTTTAATCGACCAGTAGTAGCAAGAAATCACTTCTGAAGGTTGTTGGTGGCGCCGTTTACTCGATCACCAACGTGGAATCTGCACACAACACAATCAAACTACTTTGCCCCAACGAAACAGTGAGGTTGTCAGTCTCACCGGCTTGTTGAAAACAAAGGATTAAATGTATGGTGTGGAAAACAGTAGTAAATTGCAGAGAATGAAAAGGAACAATGTTTGCAGTTGGTTGTATTATCAGTGTAAAAGAATGGACCGGGGTTCACAGTTCACTTGTGGTGTCTCTCCATAAAAGATAACTAACATGCTGGGTGAACAAATTACAGCTGGGCAATTGACAAAATATTGAGCGCATGACAATGCATATATATGACATGATGATTACTATGATATTCATGTGGGCATTACGACAAAATACATAGACCGTTATCCAACACCGTCTATGACTAATAATCCACCTCCAGGTTGTCATCCGAGTTCCCCATTGGTATTAAGTTGCAAGCAACGGATAATCGCATTAAGCAATGTGCGTAATGTAAACAAATGCATTAGACCTAACGGCGCACCCTTAAGCTAAGCATCGATTATTTATCCCTAGTGGCAACAGCACATCCATAATCTTAGAAGTTATTGTCACTCTCCCAGATTACCGGAGGCATTAACCCACTATCTAGCATGAATACTCACTCTTGGAGTTACAAGCATCTACTTGCCCAAAGCATATACTAGTAACGGAAAGCATGCAAGATCATAAATAACATATAAGATAGATTGATAATCAACTTGACATAGTATTCAATATTCATCGGATCCCAGCAAACACAACATGTAGCATTACAATAAGATGATCTTGATCATGATAGGCAGCTCACATGATCTAAACATGATAGCATAAAGTGGAGAGACAACCATCTAGCTACTGCTATGTACCCGTAGTCCAAGGATGAACTACTCACGCATCACTCCGGAAGCAGGCATGGTGATGTAGAGCCCTCCGGTGATGATTCCTTCTCCGACAGAGTGCCAGGAAGAGCTTCTGAACCCTCCCGAGCTAGGGTTGACGGCGGCGACGTCTCTGGAACTTTTCGTGGATAATGGCTCGGGCATTTAGTGTTTTCGCGTCGGGATGGATAAATAGGTGAAAGGGAGCCGGCTGGAGACGCCCGTGGGGCCCACACCACCCCCATGGCGCAGCAGGGGGGCCCGCACGGCCCCATGGTGTGGCTGCCTCGTGGCTCCCCTCCGTCTCTCCTTTGGACTCCGTGTACGTGTTGGAAAAATAGGAGGTTCTGTCCAAGTTTCGTCCAATTCCGAGAATATTTCCAGACTAGCTTTTCTGGAATACAAAATCAGCAGAAAACAGGAACTGGCACTGTGGCATCTTGTTAATAGGTTAGTCCCAGAAAATGCATAAAAATGCTATGAAGTGTATAAAAAATGTAACAATTGGTATAATATCAACATGGAACATCAGAAATTATAGATACGTTTAGACGTATCAAGGGCGTGGGTCCTCCCGCCGGCATCGATGAAGAAGGCGGGCCGACCTGGGCTTAGTAGGGGCCATGAGAACAACACGATGAGCAGTAGTCTTTGCTAAATAATTTGGGTAAAATCCTGGGCGGGCCGTGGCCCAGGTCGGCCCCTTCTTCTCCACCTTTCATGGCTGAAAGTCTCAATTGCAGCTGTCAAGTGGCTCACGTTGCAAGCGTGTGCTTTCCGAGGGCATGATGAGAGTGCTCAGTCAAAGAATAAAGGGAACTTTCTTGAGATGGTGGACCTTCTTGCAGGCTCTTTTCCTTCAAGAATGTCCATATGCTTATTATGTCCATTGTTATGCACACCGATTGCAACTTGCTCTAGTTGATGCTTCCAAAGAGGTTATTTCTGTTATAAACGATAGGCAAATAAACGATGAAAATCGGAAGATCAACCAACGGGGACACAAGATTTAACGTAGAAAACCCTCTCAACAATGGGAGAGAAAAAACCACGGGCGCCAGCCAGCAATACTTCACTATATCGGGTGAGGTTACAAACGCCGGGGATTTACACAATGCGACTTATCCCAACCGGCGGCTTACAAGATGTATATAGTGGTGCAAAACCCTAAGTCGGCTGCAGTCCGACTCGGAACCGATCCGTAACATTACCGATCCGCTACGGCCCAAGCCTCTGGCGACGAGCCTCCGCTCCGCTTCGAAGTTAGCCCCTATCTTCATATGAATTTAGATCACCATATAACAACAATTTCTGTCTCCCAGTTTATTCAGAAATTGATCTTTATCATAAATACTGTGGACTCCTCTTCAAGGCGCCATGACGAGCTCCATCAGCCCCAACTAGTTGAACTGGAAAATGCAATCGCTAATGGTAGTGTTGAGACATGCCAAGGGGCAAACCAGATCCGCTCACTTAAGCGACCATGAGACAAAAGGTGGGGTTCTCATTTTGGTTCAGTTTACACCCTCATGGAGATGTTTCGTGTTGTTTATTCTATGGTCCAAAATATTGCTGCTGATAGAACAATGGATTCACCTCGTGGAGATGCAGACACTTGTTTCAGCCACATGTCCTCCTATGAGTTCATATTTACCTTATATTTGATGAAAGAAATATTTGAAATAACGGAATTGCTTGGCCAAGCTCTACAGAAGAAGTCACAAGATATTGTGAATGATATTCGCCTAGTGTCTTCAACAAAAGATTGTATTCAGCAGTTGCGATCAGATGACGGCTACCAAGAATTTATTCTAATGGTTGTGGAATTTTGCATAAAACATTCAATTGACATTCCTAACTTTGAGGAAATTTATGTCATGTGTGGTGGTCATGCTCGCCATCAACCTGATAAGCTCACCAAGGAACGTTACTTTCGAGTGGAAATATTTCTTGCAACACTGGACACTCAACTATTTGAACTAAATCGCAGGTTCAGTGAGAAGGTAATGGATATTTTGTCTACTAGTGCCACCTTGATTCCTAGAAACAAATTTATAGGATTCAAAGCTACCAGCAGATTTCTCTCTATAAGATATTTATGGATTGCAACTTCAACTCAAACATTTTGTTTCGGACGCTTCCAAGGACAAAGAGTTGAAAAACATATCAACCTTAATGGGTCTTTGTCAATGCTTTGTGGAGACAGGAAGGCATACTATCTTTAATCTGATTGAAAGGCTACTCCGCTTGCTCATTACACTGCCGGTTTCAACAGCAAGTGCTGAGCGCACATTTTCTAGTATGAAGATCATTAAAACAAGGTTGCGCAATAAGATGGAAGATGACCATCTTGCCAATAATCTCTTGGTTAACATAGAGGGTGAAATTCTGGAGAATTACAACTATGAAGATGTTATTGAAGATTTTAGTAAGAAGAAAAATCGCAAAGCTGATTTGTAGCTTGTAGCTCCATGCCTTATGGTCAAACTGAATCTGGTGCTTTATTTTGTGTAGAGTAATTCATGTGTATAAATATCACACACACACATATATATATAAACAGGTGCTCCCTGGTGCCCGGGCACCTGGATAGAATACAGTACATTTTGGGTATGTACATGACACCTATAACTCGGGTATGCACATGTTGGGTATATAGGAGGTACACATACATTGGGTATGTGTATTCGAGGTATCTACATGTTATATATACCTCGGGTATGTGTGTTCAATTGTACGCGTACAGATCAGGTATATATATAAATAACTTAGGTATGTGCACATTATTAGGTATGCATACCCCATAATGTGCATACCCAGAATCATATGTACCTCCTACATACCTAAGGTATACATACCCAAGGTATATGTATATGGCTACATACCTAAAACTGTTCGTATTCCATCCTGGTGCCCATGCTCCTAGGTGCCCCATCTGAGCTTCCTATATATATATATATATATATATATATATATATTATCTTCCCGAGCTGCATTTTCGTGTGCTTTGCTTTAGGTTGGCCCGCCCAATATTTTCTTTCAAGCTCCGCCACTGCTTCCACGGGTATAATATTTCTGTTTAAATAGCTCAGAGATTATCGTAATCCTTTTTAGGTATTATGAAATGCCAGCATGCAGGATAAAAAAATGGTGCATAGTTGGACGAAAGGACAGTCTCACCAGTCACCACTCACCGGAATCTGATAAAGCTAGTCAGGTTAGCTGCATCTGTACATTCCCAATTTTGTATCTGTTGAGTTGAACACCTGCCATGTACTGCTTGAACTGAAGAATTCTTTCCTGCCACCACCTACAACTAGAACTTTGGGAGTTGATATTGTCTCGAAGAAACGAACCCTGGTAGCGTAGAAAAAGAAGCCGTGAGACGGAAGAATGGTCAAATGGATGCAGAACCAGCCAAGGGCGTACGTACATGTGCATCTACTACGCCCGTGCACAACCAACTCAGTTTATTTCGTGGACCGCGCGTAGCGCGGATGGCAGGTTGAGGCAGTGGCCTCCCTCCCCGCCCGGGTTCGATCTCCCACGGGAGCGAATCCCGCTGTAGCTGTACTGTTTATTAGGGGCAGTGTAATATTCTTTGCTGGCCTCTCTCAACACGCGTTCGAGCCACAGCGATAGGAATCACAAAACGCATGGGATTTGTATAGATCTGTAGGTATTAGCTTGCACACTAGGGTGTGTGTGGTGTTGTGTGCGTGCGTGTGGTGTGAGTTGGTGTGTTAAGTTCAGATACTACAGCTGTACCAATCCAGAGGCATAAAAAAACTCAATTTATTTCAACGCTTCACCAACCTGACTGCCAAATTCGTCAAGACCAGCAACACCTTCCATCCATCGCTACTTAGAACCGGTCCGGTCCGTTCAAGGCGGGTCAATCCAGCACCATGAGTGCTACCATGTTGTACTTTTTAGGAACGGAAAATAAATACAGAAACCCTAAACACAAAGATGAAAATACCTATTCAGAGCAAATACGATACAAACACGGATATGAAAGTAGATGTTTGGCGGAACAAAAAGGCCACTTGAACCATGCAGAAAAACACGAACAAACGGACAAATTTGTTCAATTGCTAAGATTACTACGGACTAGCAAATTGCCCGTGCGTTGCAACGGGAGAAAAATCATGATATCTAAGATGAGACTATCAACCCGTTGCCTCCTGTTGTGCCTATCATGGCCCGTCAGATGCGATGATGTATGATAGTCAACCTCGCCATGGTCCACCAAGTGAACTGCTCGCCATCGTCCACTACCTCCCCTCCCGCTTCCCGGTCGTCGAGTCAAGATGTCTCAACTTCGCCTTAATATATATTTCAAACGGTTTTTGCTACATATGCCAAATTTAGCAACGCAATATTTTTTATTGTTGCATGTCATATAATTTGGACCGCATGAATTTTTTGTCCACCGTGGAGTGTACAAACGACACCCACATAGAGACGTACATAAAATTGTGAACAACAATTTATCATAGTCTGGGACTTTGGCACTCTTGGGCATTTTCTCATTTAAACTAGAATTGATCACGACCTCGCTGGAGAATGAAGTAATGAACTATGTGTGGATCTTACTGTTATCACAGAGTGACAATAAAATGATATGTATGCAATCCATGTTGAACAATTCAGAGTAATATTCATCTCATGGAAACATCAAAAGGTGATGGTGGACATATTCATGTCATACAAAAGGAATTAGTAAACATCAATCTGCTGAAGTTTGACCATCGCTTGAAGGTTTTCAATAACATCTATGTACTGTGAATTCTTTTCATAAATCTCGATGCATATACTTTGATGAAACAAACTTAGTATCGATGAATGGTTTTGACTATGCTTACCAGGTTTCTATCTCCATCCTAAGCACTGAACTTAATTATGTTTTGCTGTGTCTATGTGGAGGATATTTGGAACATGTAACCAAACTGTACAGTATATTAGAAGAGTGCAAATGCATGGATTTACAGTGCAAACAATTGGCAAGAATGTAAAACAACAATACAAAAAGGACTCATTAAAATTATCAGATGATGCACAGTTCCTAGCCATATCTTTCTCTGAAATGAAGTGCAGAGAATCAGTTTTTCTTGGTGGTTTCAAAAACTAAATACTTCATCAGCTCACGCAAGTCAATCTAACCTTCTGTTTCCTGGCTGATAATGTATCTCATACACACTCCTTTCTCAAGTCCTTCTCACTTTATCATCTCTGAAGCTCAGGACTCTCCTGTTCTGGATTAATCTCTTTACCCTTGAATATCAATGTAGAAGGCAAGAAATGACAAATATTTAAGCGGGGAAAACAGTACTATATATCCACTCTATTCTTCATCTAATTGTACTGGTTATGACTCTAAACCATGAATCCTGCTATCAGAATAACCTACCAAATAGAACAATCAGCTTTGAACAAGTATGATACCATATTCACTTCAGAGAGAGAGAAAGTGAAAAGATGTGGGCTACAGTTAGAAAACATGTATATATATATACGATAGAGAGAAATTTCCTAGCATAGAGAAGCCCAGATTGTTTGCACCCAACATCTACACCGCCCAGCTGAACCTAAAAAAAACATCTACACCGCCCAGCTACACGTATGAGATCTGTGTCCTCCACCGCAGCATTAACACGCGCCTGCCAGACAGATTGGAGGGGAGAAGAATGAGTGAGGAGAGTGGCAGGTGTTATGCAGGCTCCTCGTCTCACCGAGCTACACACAGGGGCCATGGCGGTCGTCTCGCCCGACCTGCAATTAGGGGCCATCGCGCTCTCGTGCAACCAGCGGTGGGGGAGTCCGTCGCCCGACCTAAAGACAGGGGCTATGGCGGCCTCGTACAATCAGCACTGCTCCTGGCTAGTGCGACCGGAAAGGCCACAGGCACCTTCGGGCGGTGGGGAACTGGAGGCGCGCAGGGCACAAGCCGGCGGAGCGCGTGGATCGGGGGCTAGGCCGCTAAGGGTGGGCTAGCGATTGGGGAGGCTATGTTCTTTTTCCTAACCGTAGCTCTGGGTCCTGGAATGAAGAAGGGACTGCGGGTTGATAATGTAATTTCTGAGGGGCAAAACGAAAAACGACCACGACGTACGTACGGTAGGCGCGACGCACGACGTACCAAACCAACGGACGAAAAAACGGGGGGAAGAAACACTACTCGTATTATATAGTAGAGATATTGAGATATATGACTGTGCATCATCAGTTTCTCAATATAATCAATCGACACATTGAAAAGCAA
This sequence comes from Poa pratensis, assembly GCA_947311845.1. Lineage (NCBI taxonomy): Eukaryota > Viridiplantae > Streptophyta > Magnoliopsida > Poales > Poaceae > Poa > Poa pratensis. Next base: position 13,808,660 of record CAMZMU010000060.1, on the reverse strand, counting down.
GTACACCATTACATATCTCGATGAGAACCATCACACCGTATCATCATACACCGAGTACAAACGCACATAGTGGTCACAGATCAAAACAAGCATTGATAACGGAGAATGGCTCCGTCGGCTCGACACCGTTGCTGATGTGGGAGCACAATGGCAACGGTTCTATACTTCTATGTACCGTTGTCTTCATCTCCAAAGTCGGACATAATATATTTATGATCTGATCTAAAAAAACATATTTCTGATTTTGAATGTTCATAAACCGTTAAAAGTTCATGTGGAAAAGTACATCATTCCAAATAAAAAAGGAATCAGATTTTCGTTATTTGCAAGTTGACAAAAAACATTGAAAGTTCATCGTTTTAAAAACTGTTATAAATAGCTCGAAGTTCCTCTTGAGTTTGTAGGAGTATATCTCTCCTATCTAAAAGAAAATCTCTCCTATTTATCTCTTCTCTCCTATCTAAAAGAAAAAGTTTGGTTCCACTTTCTGTCTCTTCTTTCGTCCAACTCCTTGTTTTTTCCTGCACCGCTTGTTTTTTCCATATTCGCCATCAGTCAGCGATTAATCAGGAGTAATTGACGCGCTTTCCGCTTCAGCGGCAATCAACAGCAGCGAAACGCTTGTCCCGCGAGTAAACACTGCCCATGCTTACCCCTGTCTCCCAATGCTGCTCATCGCACGTCGCCGCCGCCATCCCTGCCTCCGATCTGCTGCAAATCCACCCTGTGCTCCCCAGCCCCCTTCAAGACGACGGTCGGGCGTGAGAAGCCGAGAAGAAGGAAGAGTCGCCTCTACGGCTTCTTCGCATCATGGGTCACCGTCCTTCTCAACTCGCTCGAACAGGTCCGAACGAGGAGCATGTCATGGTCCTCTCTGTCTTACTGCGTTGACCAGGGTTTGCCGATGGAGCGGTTCGACTGAGGTCATTTGTACCGGCCAGATCTCCGCCCTTTCCAGAAGTCAATCTCGACGGGTACCTCGAATTCCTAAATCACGGGCGTCATCATGCTCCTCCGGACGCGCCGCTGCCGCCCTGCTGCTCTTTCCTGCGCAGCCGTGCACCCACGCGTCTCCCCTGCGGCGTCCTCCGCTGGACCACCGCCACAACATGGTCTGGTTGCCGTGGCGAACCAAGGGAGCAGAATCGAGCCCCAATCTGGAATGATCGATCGAGTTGTGGGGCTCCACGATGGCCCGAACGAATCTGGTAATACTTGCGTGGTATTTTCAGTGCGTATCCATGCCCGATGGTTCTCCTTCACAGGTAGAGCATTCAAACTTCAATATGGTCTCTGTTTCTGCTGAATGCATGTTGCTCATTTGGGGTAGATATTCCAAAATAACTTTATTTGCAGATCGAGGCGATTTTTGGACGCGCTCGCCAGACCACCTCGCTCGCGGCGTTCCTCGGGTTCCCTCCTCCTCCGTCGGCTGCTTCGGCGGCGGGAGAGCGGGGGAACCCCAGATCCGTGCTTGTACATAGTGTAGGTCGTGGTGGGGTTCCGGCTGACGGCGTCGTGGAGGAGGCGACGGTGTTGGTGGGTGGTTTGGTGCCGGCGCCGCCTCTTCTGCGGCGAGGATCTTCGGAGCTTCGTCGAGGCGCGCAGGACTTGCGGTGGTCGGGGATCTACGGTCCCTGCTTCCACCGGCTCCAGGTCGTCGTCTTCCTTGCCGGCCGGCGAGGTAGGCGTTCCCCGCGTGGTGCTGCTGCTCCAACTCTTCTCCTCTCCGTCGTGCGAGCTCGCCATGGCTGAGAAGGGCAACTTCCCGTTCGCGAAGATATCGTCTGCGGCGTCAAGGTCTGCGGCGGCACGGGAGGGTGCCGGACCGGCGATGCGGCGGCGCGTTCCCCTTCCGCGTCGGTGGAGGAAGAGTGTTGGGATCCCAGGGACCCAGTTGTAATTTCTGGTTTCTTCGGGGTGTGTTGTATGCACTGTGCTGGCTAATAGATCTGGGGTGTTATTCGCAAAAAAAAAAAAAAAAGGGAAAACCCTGACTTCTATGTAGTAACCTCAAATCAAATTACTATTGAATTCTGAGCACGTCCTTTTCTAGATATACTTGGCCATCACATTTTTCTTTTGTTCCATTTGCATATTTCCAACTTAATTTACTGATAATTTGCTCTTATCACTTTGGCAGAAATTCGACCACATATGCTGTTAGGGGTGCCAGCGCTGTTCCCTACCACGGTATGAGCTTAAACATTGTCATAGTAATGCCTGATACTCTAACATCGCAAAATGGAGAAATTGGGAAGAAGTGAAGGTAAGGCATTTCCTATGGGTTCTTCTCTGGTGCTAGCTAGTTTTTTTTTTTGCCATTGCTCGGTACCTTGCTGCTGCTTGGTTTGATACACGGAGATACAGATCTATCTAGATTTTCGCTATAGAATAAGTAGGAAGATTGTTGATGCAACATGGAAAGTTAATAATTCTACACTAAGTAATATGTTGAAGCATGACAAAATATATGGAATGAACAAATCAAATATATTTGCCATTCTCGCTACTTCATATCAGTTGTTATAACATGGAACTATGGAAGTACCAGGCTTCTTTGTCGATTTTCATAAATGAAGTGGAACCACCACTATATTATTTATACCCGTTACTACGCACTGGCAGTTAGCTATTTGGATTATAATCTTGTATGGAAGAAGATAGTATTTCAGGAAATTTCGTTCTTGCACATGAGTATACCTTGATTTCTGATGAAAATTCGGCTTCTATGATCATCTGTCACTGCATTCAAGCAGAACTACTATTCTGAATCTTTCTCTTCAGATTTACAGGGTTGATGATTGGGATCCATGTTTCAGCGACTCTGTAGAAGTACGTTTGCTTAGCTAGCTCTCCAGTCTTAATTTTGTTTTGACATGCTACATCATGTCATGTGTAATATTTTATTTTCAGAAATCTCGCAGCACAGGCGCTCGCGGCGCATGATCAGGAGGCTGTACAGAGTAGCTGTCGTTCCTCTACTGAAATTATTCTTGACCGTAGTGATAAAGGTATGAGCAACCTGCATATTTCTTATTGTTGCATTGCCCAATTCCTTTTATATATTTGGAAAAAAGTGCTGTTTTTTCTGTTGTTTCCTATTGAGTTATTGCAATTACCAGTGAGGTAGTGGGTAGTAATGATGTCCATGAAAACTCTGGGTTGGTCGATGAATCAGGGTGGAGTTGTTCCTGTGGATTTAGTGCAAGCGCTTGCTGTGGATGCTGCACAACAAGAAGTTTAAGGATTTGTGTGCAAGTGTCAGAGAAGAAACCAACATTGTCTGTACTGATCCCGCAAACAACAAGCTGGTGAGTTCCTCGATAATAAGATCTCATTTTTATGAGGACAATTGTTGGCATATTTGTGATTGAGCTCAAGTCAAGCCAAGTAAAAAAGATGCCAAGCAAGGGAAGTGTCTGCTCGGCCATTGTTGGCATATTCACTTTTCAATATATGCTCGTAGAACTGCTTTTCTACTCACTCTTACCGTGTGTGTCATGTGCTCATGTGCTGTAGAGACACCATTTCCTCTGAAGCTGCATTTTATTGCCAACCCAGAGTGGTATCCTGCAGTGGAAATGTTGCTTCATATAAGCAATAGAAGGTAGCTTCATATGATTTTCAGTATGGATGCAGCCTGTAGTGTGCACCTCTTTTTGAAGGATGTTGTGAAGTAGAAATTGATTTCCAACTGTTCAAGAACGATACGTTAATCAATGGTAGTGACAAATACTTTTTTGAATTTGAGTTATTTGTGACGGAAAAATAATTTCCTTCATGATTTGTTCAATATTTATGTATTTTAAAGGATGCTTGTGGTGATTTTGTGTACTCGACAAGTAGAAACCGATTTCTTATTGTTCAAGAACAATGTGTAACAGAACATGAGGGTATGCTAGAATGATCATGCGACATGTACAACCATAAAAACTGGTGGGTCATGGTAACACACGGGCATTCAACGTAGATTTTCGTCACCCGGTGCAACGCATGGTACCTAGTGAAAAGAAAAGGGGATTTCTATCTTTAGAACGTTCGCCAGTTAGCCAAACACGGCAGTTCGCTCGTTACCGTCCGATCTTGTTGAAAGCGAACGGTCAAGATCGAAGCGGGTGGGCGGTGTCCGTGCGTGACGTGCTTCAATCGTTGCGTGTTGGAACCACGTCGGGGTCCGTCGGGGCCCACATGTAAGCCAGTTCGCCTTTTCTCCCCCGCAGCGCGCGGAGAGAAACGGCTCTCTCCCCGCTCCCTCTCCTCTGCCCCGTCGCCGATTTCCGCCGTCGCCGCCGTCCTTCCCGTCGATTCCGGTGTAGATCCGCCTTTCCGAGCTCGTCGCGGAGGCCTCCCGTATTACTGCTCCTCAGGTAAAGCTATAGAACTGGCGGATTCGTGTTCCTCTTCATTTTTCCATGCGTGAGTGCGTGAGATTTTTTCACGGTAGATTTTCCGGTGTGTTTTTGTTTGTTGTTCTTCTCCACTGGTAGATCTGGTGTTTCCGTCCACATGCGCGTTCATCGTAGTATTAGAGCTCGTCAGATGAAGGACGGAACCGCTTTTTTTTGTTTAGGGTATGCTCTATTTTGAATCCGCTCCAACCTGCTTCAGTAAACTAGTATGTTAATGCAGGTTAAATCGAAATAGGTGAGTTGCGCTACTTCAATCTCACACCGATTTCAGTTATCCCTTGTTTTTTCACTTGATTTTGTGCATTTATGTTCTGTCCGAAGTAGTTCACCATGGAAATGTTTGGTTTCAGTTAGATTTTTGGAATTGCTATACCACTGTTTTGTTGTAGATTGAACTGCTAAACTAGGGTTTTAGTGTGATTCAGATTTTCTTCGATTTTCTATGAGGTCAATTCATCATGTAATTGGTTTTGATTTCAGTGTTTCTGAATTTTTGTGTTCATTTATTTTTTCTGATAGTTGTATTCTCATGTTTGTTCTGTAGTAGTACTACTGTACCACCATGTTGTACTGAGTATTTTTTTTTTCCGCATATGTGCTTAATGTTGCTTAGTAGTTACCATGGTGAAGAAACGGAAGGGTGGCGATGGTGACATTGTTAAGGCACGGAAGCCTCCTGGTGCCTTGTCGAAGAAACGGAAGGCAGCTGATGCTCTTGGCGGTGACGTTGCGCCACGTGCTAACAATCGTGTGCGTAACAGGGCATCGCCAATTGCTATTGTCAAGTTATATGAGTTTATGAATGATAGTACGATTGGTGCAGTGGTAAAAATGGAGATGCAGAGCCTGCTTGACATCAAGTGTCACTTTCTGAATTATCATGTCATCAAGTGGTTTGCAGGGACATATGACAAACATTCCCGTGAATTTGTGATTCCAGGACGAGGCAGGATTCCTTTGAATTCAGATTCAGTTTATCGTACACTTGGTTTACCTCGAGGCAGTGAGCCTGTTGTCTATGCTATGGATGCGGAAATTGAGGCTAGCCTTGCTCCTGTTCTATTCCCTGCAGACTGCAGTGCCCCCTTAACATCTAGAGTATTTGAGATTCTGAAGGGAATGAAAGTAGGTGACAAGGCTTACAAACAAATCTGGATCATGTACATTGTTTCTACAGTTCTTGCTCCTTCCACTAGCACCCAGTGTAGCAACAGATGCTACCCTGTGATGGTGAGCTTTACACCCCCCTCCATCTTTGTATTTGCATAGTCAATTCTTTTCAGTTCACTGGGGTAATTTCAGTACTTTTTGTGGGTAATTTTTATGTCCCCTAGTGGGCAAGTTATGTGCTGTTATGTGGGTAAGCAGCATTGTTCTGTGGTGGTTTGTTTTTATACATTATTGCTACTTGGTATGTATTCTCACAACCATATAACCTTTTTTCCACAGGCAAACATTGACAATGTGCACAAATTAAATTGGTGTCAATTTGTTGCTGACCGGCTACATCATGAGCTATCTTGTGGCAAATTTTCGCATGAATGCCTTTTCCACTTGCAGGTAATTTCAATTTGAATCTTGTATACCTGTTGTTTTGTTTTAGATGATTTGTTTTTCGTTACCTTATGTTGTTAACTTTGTATACCTGTTCATAACATCACAGTTGTCATACATCGACTCTCTTGATGTTACTGGTTTGGATCTTACCTTGCCTGATGGACATTTTGCTGTGAATGTTTGGTCTAAAGAGAATATTGATGCTGCTTTGTTAGCTGATTTGAAACCCGATGGTACTTATGGCAAGCTCGAGGTATTTCTTATATCCTCATTTTTATGTGTGGTAACTTATATGTTTACGGATGGATAAATATTAGTACATATAATGGGTAAATTTTGATGATGGTTTTCTTTTCTTTGATCCCGCAGCTTAAACGTGAGTTCGGACTCAATTTCTCCCTTTTTGGTGGTGCTGCTGGTTATGACAAGTGGTTTGCCACAGTCTCTGATCCGTCTTGCACAGAAGAGGTATTAAACGGTTAATTTCTTTTTTTACTTCTGTTTTATTCGTGCTTTATTTCATACTGTTCTCATTTTTGCATTTTTGTTGTTACAGGACAGGGAAGAGGTTTCTAACATTTTGGCCCTTTCGCATCTGGCATGGTTGGTTTAATGGGATCTCTCGTTCAAAAGTGGACAAAGTTGCATAGGACAGCTAGAGCTGAAATGTCAAACCCGTTTAGTGAGGTTGCCAAACAATTTGTACATGGAGGAGCTACCTCTAGTGGCCCTGGCCCTAGTGCTCATGCTGTGAGGGCTACCCCTGGTCCTAGTGCTCATGCTCCGAGGGCTACCCGTGCGTCCACTTCTGGACCGAAGAATTTATGCACTTCTCTTCCTGAGGATAAGGTGTTCATTAATTCTGAGGACAACGGAGCTCTGATGGTGACTCAAGCGACGATGATTTCATAGATAATTATATCCGTGCCCCAAGGGAAGGGAAAGAAATGGGAGGTGGGCAGTTTGGTGGGCAGTCATTTGCTAGTGGCGACCAGGATGTTTCTCTGGATGATAATCGCCATTCTATTGATGCTGACGAACCTGTCGATGCTCACAATGAGGATTCCCAGTCTCGTGATGGCCATGACCCTGTTGTTGCTCGAAATCAAGGTTCACAGTTTGTTCTTGGCGACGATCCTGTTGTTGGTCACAGTGTAGTTTCCCAACCTGGAGGTGTCGATGAGCCTGCGCTTGCGCATGCGGCTGCTGAAGTAGCATCTTCACAGACATCATCAATTGCTGCTGGCAGTGTGGGTCAAAGAACCGTTGGTTCAGAAGAGACCAATCTTGCTGAAGTTCCTGGTCTTTGTGTCTACGAAAAGAAGAAACTGAAGACTCTTGGGAGAAGGATAAGTTTATCAAGAATATTGTTGTAAAAGAGCTCAATATCACGGCTGAGATGATTCAATCAGATTTGAATAGAGTAGGTGCTAGAAAGAAATTGAGTCCCAAGAGGTACAAGCTTTTCCCACAAATAATTGTGTGTTTTGCATGTTTCTCTTATTGTTGGTATCTATTTTTTGTGTAATAGTCCTTTTTGGTTACCTTTGCGATAATCATGTGGGTAAATTCATTTATTTCATGTGGATAAATCAAGCACCGGGTCGTGGATAACATATGTTTCTTTCATGTGTGGTCATTAGTTCAATTTACTTTAATGGGGGAACTAGTTCACTTTCTGGTGGGTAAATCCATTAATTCTGCAGGCTAAGTGTTTCACTTTATGTAGGGTAACTATTTCAGTTATATAGTGGGGTTTTTGTTTTTCTGGTAAATGTGCTCCTATTTTTTTGGGTTTGTTACTAAATTTCAAGCAATATTATGTTAGCTTTTTCATTTTCTTTTTTCAACTACCTACAATGCTTCAAAGTGTGTCATCTATATTGCTTACATTATCTTGTGTTTTACGTACTGATGTTGTTATCATTTTTGTTTACCGGAAGGCTGCTGCTACTAGGTCATCCCCCCGTCTGGCGAAGCTGCGTGCTGCAACTGGTGTCTCCAGTTCGAAAGTCACCCCAACTATTGAGTTGGAAGTCACGGCTGAGATGATTCAATCAGATTTGAATAGAGTAGGTGCTAGAAAGAAATCGAGTCCCAAGAGGTACAAGCTTTTCCCACAAATAATTGTGTGTTTTACATGTTTCTCTTATTGTTGGTATCTATACTTTGTCTAATAGTCTTTTTTTTGGTTACCTTTGCGATAATCATGTGGGTAAATTCATTTATTTCATGTGGATAAATCAAGCACCGGGTCGTGGATAACATATGTTTCTTTCATGTGTGTTCATTAGTTCAATTTACTTTAATGGGGAACTAGTTCACTTTCTGGTGGGTAAATCCATTAATTATGCAGGCTAACTGTTTCACTTTATGTTGGGTAACTATTTCACTTATATAGTGGGTTTTCTGTTTTTCTGGTAAATGTGCTCCTATTTTTTAGCGTTTGTTACTAAATTTCAAGCAATATTATGTTAGCTTTTTCATTTTCTTTTTTGAACTACCTACAATGCTTCAAAGTGTGTCATCTATATTGCTTACATTATCTTTTTGTGCTTTTATGTACTGATGTTGTTATCATTTTTGTTTACAGGAAGGCTGCTGCTACTAGGTCATCCCTCTGTCTGGCGAAGCTGCGTGCTGCAACTGGTGTCTCCAGTTTGAAAGTCACCCCAACTATTGATTTGGAAGTATGTTCCCCAGTAGCGTCTCCTTCCCGTGAGCACGGAGTTCCAGCTAGCACGACGGTTCATGTTGAGGTTGATGAAAGCGCCAAAATGATGTGATTTTACCAGCTGTTGATGCATGTCCAGTGTCACATTCAGCTTCTTTGGAAACTGTACCTGATGTTGATGCATTTCCAGCAGCACCTTTGTTTACTGCATATGGTGTCTCAGAACCTGTATCTGCTGGTCATCATGTCGCGTCTGTTTTTCAGCTGTTCCTGGTAGTCTTGCCCCCGTTTCAACTGATGCTGTCCTTACCACTACCTCCAAGATTGATGACACCGTTCGGTCTGATGTTCGGCGAGATGGTTATGTTGATGCTAAGGGAATGCTTTCGTAAATGGTTCAACATTGTTCAGAGAGCTGCTAGCAGGAACCAGTTCAAATGTGCAGTGTGTTAATAATGATCCAGTTGCTTTGGAAGATGAAGAGCCATCTGGGCAGGCAGTTCATGTTGAGGTAGATGCAAATATGAAGAGTCAAGAGGCAGTTCATGTTCCTGCACGGACGGTGGCATATGAAATAGATGAACCTATGTGGAATTTTTCAAGCCAGTCGCCTGAAGTTGTCCCGGCAAATCCTCTACCTGCTACTGATCGTGCTGCTTCTGGTATGGGCTATACCACAGCTATTACAATTGCAGTTCCTGCGGCAGCCGCATCTGGCACGGGCCATACCACATCTATTCCAACTGCAGCTCCGGCGGCAGGTGCTTCATCTAATGTGCCTTCTTCTGGCGATTATTTTAATAGCTTTGAAGATGATGATCTGCTGTTGCCTTTATCTTGGGCAGCCCCTGGTAATGTTCCAATCCATCTCTATTTTAGTTTTTTTGCAACATCGCGTGTTCGTCTATTTTTATGCAATCTTAGTTCGGATGAGCTGTTTTTAGAACTTTTTGTATAGCATGGTGATGGCGTGAATCACACGCTCGTTGGGACACCCCAAAAGGAAGGTATGATGCAGTTCAGCAGCAAGTTTTCCCTCAGAAAGAAACCAAGGTTATCGAACCAGTAGGAGCAGCAACTCTTCAGAAGGTTGTTGGTGGCGCAAAACACGTCACCAACGTGGAATCTGCACACAACACAATCAAACTACTTTGCCCCAACGAAACAGTGAGGTTGTCAATCTCACTGGCTTGCTGAAAACAAAGGATTAAACGTATGGTGTGGAAAATGAGTATTAAATTGCAGAGAATGAAAAAGGAACAGTTTGCAGTTTGTGGTTGTTTAATCAGTGTAAAAGAATGGACCGGGGTCCACAGTTCACTAGTGGTGTCTCTCCATAAAAGATAACTAACATGTTGGGTGAACAAATTACAGCTGGGCAATTGACGAATAGTGAGCGCATGACAATGCATATACATGACATGTTGACTACTATGATATTTAATTGGGCATTACGACATAATACATAGACCGTTATCCAACAGCATCTATGACTAATAATCCACCGCCGGGTTGTCATCCGAGTCCCCGTTGGTATTAAGTTGCAAGCAACGGATAATTGCATTAAGTAAAGTGCGTAATGTAAACAAACACATATGCCCGTGGACATAGCATCGTTAGGTTATCCCTAGTGGCAACAGCACATCCACAACCTTAGAACTTTCTGTCACTGTCCCAGGTTAAACGGAGACATGAACCCACTATCTAGCATAAATACTCTCTCTTGGAGTTACAAGCATCTACTTGGCCAAAGCATCTACGAGTAACGGAAAGCATGCAAGATCTTAAATAACATATAAGATAGATTGATAATCAACTTGACATAATATTCAATATTCATCGGATCCCAGCAAACACAACATGTAGCATTACAATAATATGATCTTGATCATGTAGGGCAGCTCACAAGATCTAAACATGATGGCACAAAGTGGAGAGACAACCATCTAGCTACTGCTATGGACCCGTAGTCCAAGGATGAACTACTCACGCATCACTCCGGAGGCAGGCATGGCGATGTAGAAGCCTCCGGTGACGATTCCCCTCTCCGGCAGGGTGCCGGGAAGAGGTTCTGAACCCTCCCGAGCTAGGGTTGACGCGGCGGCGTCTCTGGAACTTTTCGTGGATATTTGCTCAGGTACTTAGGGTTTTCGCGTCGGGGGGAATAAGTAGGCGAAAGGGCGGCGGCTGGGACCCCCGAGGGGCCCACACCACCCAGGGCGCGGCAGAGGGGGCCCGCGCCCTAGGTGCGTGTGGGGCCTGGTGGCCCTCCTCTGTGCTCCTTCGCTCCGTCAGGCGTGTTCTGGAAAAATAGGGACCCCCGTGTAGTTTCGTCCAATTCCGAGAATATTTCCAGACTAGCTTTTCTGGAATACAAAAACAGCAGAAAACAGGAACTGGCACTTCGGCATCTTGTTAATAGGTTAGTCCCAAAAAATGTATAAAAGTGATATAAAGTAGATGCAAAACATGTAGCAATTGGTATAAAACAAGCATGGAACATCAAAAATTATAGATACGTTTGAGACGTATCAGCATCCCCAAGCTTAGTTCCTACTCGTCCTCGAGTAGGTAAACGATAAAAACAAAATAATTTTTGAGGTGACATGCTACTATCATAATCTTGATCATATAATATTGCAAGGCACATGTAAATGAATGAAGTGATCCAAGTCAATGGTCTATAATTTGCTACCAAATAGATAATGAGTAAACAATGAATCACACAAGCTAAACGTTTTCATGAATAGTACTTTCGAGACAAGCATCAAACAGTTTTGCATAAGTGTTAACTCATAAAGCAATAGTTTCTAATAAAAGGTATTTAATCAACACAAAGGAAGAATTTAGTTTCAGCATTTGCTTCAACTTTCAACATATTTATCTCATGGATATTGTCAACACAAAGTAGTATAACAAGTCCAATACATTGCATATAACGCATGTTGTAACAAAGTTGACACTAGTGTTTGCTTGTGGAAGACAGAAAGAATAGGAAAACTGACTCAACATAAAAGTAAAAGAAAGGCCCTTCGCAGAGGGAAGCAGGGATTAAATCATGTGCTAGAGCTTTTAGGTTTTTGAAAGCATATAGAGATTGCATAAAATATTTGATACTCCTCCCAACCTTGCTAACACAAGCCATGGCTAACCGAATCCTCGGGTGCCTTCCATCAATCACATACCATGGAGGAGTATCTATTTTTGAGAGGTGTTTGTTAATTGTCAACGAATGGTAGCGGGTGAGAACAGTATTCTACCTGTCGAACGGACTTTTAAGAGCGGCTCCCATGAAGGACGTTATTTCTACCAGCAAGGCAGATCATCCCTCTTTCTCTTTGGTTTACACACATTCAGGTATTTCACTGTTTGTCATTGCTTACTGATGAATCAGGGCAAAAGTGTGAAGAGAATTAATTGGTTAAAGTTGTAATTAATTGGGACTGGGCACCCCGTTGCCAGCTCTTTTTGCAAGTTATTGGATAAGCGGATGTATATGCCACTAGTCCAGGTGTAAAAGTCCATCACAAATAGAATAAAGAATAACCACACTAATTCCTCATGAGCTAGTAAACATTGACACAAAAAGGGAATAATAACATTTTGAATAATTTAAAGGTAGCACATGAAAAATTTACTTGGAGTGGCAAGGAAATACCACATATAGGTAGTTATGGTGGACACAAATGGCATGGATTTTGGCTCAAGGATTTGGATGCACGAGAAGCATTCCCTCTCAGTACAGAGTTTAGGCTAGCAAGGTTATGTAAGCAAACAAGAATATCAACCCGTACACCAAGTTTTATATGACAAACATATTGCAAACGTTATAAGACTTCATACCGTCTTCCTTGTTAACCAAACCCTGTTATTAGAAAATATCTAGACCTTAGAGATACCACCGATGCAAACCAAATTTTCAACAAGCTTTACGGTAGTTCTTCACTAATAGGCTTAACTCATGTGATGCACAATTTAATCATGATCTACTTGTTAACTCAAAACAATTGACAAGCATCAAGTTATCCATTTTAGTGATCTACAAGATTAAGCAAGTTTTTCCTTATACCAATTACCACATGCAACATTTTCTGAACCAACCAAACACCAATCAATTTATTTCATCAACTCTCCAAACAAATATAAGTGAAGCAAGAGAGTACTTTCTACAAAAGAAAGCTAATAGCTCTGACAAGAGATACATGAAAACAAGAGCTAAAAGCTGAACAGCGCTAGATATGAATACTCAACAAATATAAGTGAAGAATAGGAGTATTCTCATGAAAAAGCGGAGCGTGTCTCTCTCCCAATCAAGAATGCTAGGGTCCAGTCAAGCTTTATTGAAAATAAAAGTGCAATACTGAAAATAAAAGCACACAGACGCTCCAAGAAAAGCACATATGATGTGAAAGAATTAAAATATAGTTTCACTAGAGATGACCTGATAATTTTGACGATGAAGAAGGGGATGCCTTGGGCATCCCCAAGCTTAGACGCTTGAGTCTTCTTGAAATATGCTGGGGAGATCCATGGGAGCCTCCCCAAGCTTAAGCTCTTCACTCTTCTTGATCCTATTATATCATCCTTCTCTCTTGACCCTTGAAAACTTCCGTCACACCAAACTCAAAGTAGATCTCATTAGAGGGTTAGTGCATAATCAAAAATTCACATGTTCTATAAAGACGCAATATGATTTGTTACTTTAAACATTAGCTACAGCCACTGATGTTATGTGAAGCTCTTCCACCCAAAAAAGAATTTCACTCAACACTAGTAAAAGAGAGAATGCAAAATAAAAAGGCATAATCTGTCTAAAACAGAACAGTCCGCAAAGACGAATTTTTTCGAGGCACTTACGACGCTCAGATCGAAAACTCTGAACTAATGAAAGTTTCAGACATTCATAAAGATTACGCACAAAAATTTCAGATTTAATTAACAATCTGGTGATTTTAGGAATTTCGTACAGTGAACAGCAAAAATCTGTTTCTGCGCAGCAATCAAAATTAAGCATCATCTTAACATTAGAGGCTACTCTTGGCACAACAATGCGAGAAAATAAAGATACAAAGGAGTTGCTACAGAAGTAAACAAACTCCTTGACTCAATAAAAGAAAAATTGCAGAAAAAAAAATGGGTTGCCTCCCATAAGCGCTTTTCTTTAACGCCTTTTAGCTAGGCACAAAGCATGCATCAAGTATTACCAAGTGAAGAAAGGTCTAATTCATCAAAAGCTTCATCAAGAACAGGGTTTGTCACATTAGGACTTTTCAGTTTACGTAATTCTTGGGAAGAAAATTTAAATAGACCATTATGTGACTCACCCTCAAGCTCATTGAACACGTTATCCGTTTTAAACACACCCGTGGGTTTTGGTTTAGAAATTTTTGGCACATACATAAATTTTTGCTCTCTCCCCACAAAAGCCTTTTGCTTTTAGTTTTAATAGAGGTAAAAGTAGAACTTATTACATCCATAGCCTCCTCTAATTCACCAATCCTAAGATTTTGATTATCTTGAATAGTACTAGTTTCTAAAACAGCAATTCTTTCATTAATGGTTCCCAGTGATTCATCAACTTTGCTAGTACTATCAAGGAGATTTGGCAAATTTTTCTCTATAGACTCCAATTTCTTTATAACATCTTCCAAGGTGATCTCATTTTTAATGTTACTAACAGGTGGTGTTCCTACTAGCTCTCAATAATATAACTAGCTTCCAACGCAGGGTACCAAGAAAGTTACCTCCCGTCAAAGTGTCCAAGACATATCTATACCAGCTAGTTATGCCAACATAAAAATTTCTAAGCAGGATCATAGTGGAATATTTTTTAGTACACCTACGATGAGCATCGCTGATTCTATACCAAGCATCTTTCAAACTTTCTCCACTTTGTTGCTTAAAAGATCGAACCTCAACTTCAGGAACCAAAACATGATGAGCCGAACCAGACATGATAACTAACAGAAAACAAAACTGAAAATAAACTAAATGCAAGTAACTAATTTTTTTGTGTTTTTGATAATTGAAAGCAAACAAGATAAAATAAAATAAACTAAGCAAGACAAAAACAAAGTAAAGAGATTGGAAGCGTGAAACTCCCCTTGCAGAAGACTGCTGTCTCCCCGGCAACGGCGCCAGAAAAATAGCTTGATGACGTGAAACACACTCGTTGGGAGACCCCAAGAGGAAGGTATGATGTAGTCAGCAGCAAGTTTTCCCTCAGAAAGAAACCAAGGTTATCGAACCAGTAGGAGCAGCAACTCTTCAGAAGGTTGTTGTGGCTCGCACGGCGCAACGATCACAACGTGGAATCTGCACACAACACAATCAAACTACTTTGCCCCAACGAAACAGTGAGGTTGTCAATCTCACGGCTTGCTGAAAACAAAGGATTAAACGTATGGTGTGGAAAATGAGTATTAAATTGCAGAGAATGAAAAAGGAACAGTTTGCAGTTTGTGGTTGTTTAATCAGTGTAAAAGAATGGACCGGGGTCCACAGTTCACTAGTGGTGTCTCTCCATAAAAGATAACTAACATGTTGGGTGAACAAATTACAGCTGGGCAATTGACGAATAGTGAGCGCATGACAATGCATATACATGACATGTTGACTACTATGATATTTAATTGGGCATTACGACAAATACATAGACCGTTATCCAACAGCATCTATGACTAATAATCCACCGCCGGGTTGTCATCCGAGTCCCCCGTTGGTATTAAGTTGCAAGCAACGGATAATTGCATTAAGTAAAGTGCGTAATGTAAACAAACACATATGCCCGTGGACATAGCATCGTTAGGTTATCCCTAGTGGCAACAGCACATCCACAACCTTA
Source organism: Poa pratensis (assembly GCA_947311845.1). Lineage (NCBI taxonomy): Eukaryota > Viridiplantae > Streptophyta > Magnoliopsida > Poales > Poaceae > Poa > Poa pratensis. The sequence goes on along the minus strand of CAMZMU010000060.1, from coordinate 13,793,173 downwards.
GAACTTTCTGTCACTGTCCCAGGTTAAACGGAGGCATGAACCCACTATCTAGCATAAATACTCTCTCTTGGAGTTACAAGCATCTACTTGGCCAAAGCATCTACGAGTAACGGAAAGCATGCAAGATCTTAAATAACATATAAGATAGATTGATAATCAACTTGACATAGTATTCAATATTCATCGGATCCCAGCAAACACAACATGTAGCATTACAATAATATGATCTTGATCATGTAGGGCAGCTCACAAGATCTAAACATGATGGCACAAAGTGGAGAGACAACCATCTAGCTACTGCTATGGACCCGTAGTCCAAGGATGAACTACTCACGCATCACTCCGGAGGCAGGCATGGCGATGTAGAAGCCTCCGGTGACGATTCCCCTCTCCGGCAGGGTGCCGGAAGAGGTTCTGAACCCTCCCGAGCTAGGGTTGACGGCGGCGGCGTCTCTGGAACTTTTCGTGGATATTTGCTCAGGTACTTAGGGTTTTCGCGTCGGGGGAATAAGTAGGCGAAAGGGCGGCGGCTGGAGACCCCCGAGGGGCCCACACCACCCTAGGGCGCGGCAGAGGGGGCCCCGCCCTAGGTGCGTGTGGCCCCTGGTGGCCCTCCTCTGCTGCTCCTTCGCTCCGTCAGGCGTGTTCTGGAAAAATAGGGACCCCCGTGTAGTTTCGTCCAATTCCGAGAATATTTCCAGACTAGCTTTTCTGGAATACAAAAACACAGAAAACAGGAACTGGCACTTCGGCATCTTGTTAATAGGTTAGTCCCAAAAAATGTATAAAAGTGATATAAAGTAGATGCAAAACATGTAGCAATTGGTATAAAACAAGCATGGAACATCAAAAATTATAGATACGTTTGAGACGTATCACATGGTAACTTATTTTTTGCTTTTCTGGTGGATCATTTTTTGTATGCTTACTTCGTGTGTAATTTTATATGCTTTTTATTTTGTGTATATCTACCTTGAACAGACAGGCAAAAGTTTCATTCATATGTGTCCTTTAATTGAAGATCAAGTTATGTCAATTTTTTAGTCTAGTAGGGTAACTTATCTGCATTTTAGTGGATAATTTGTTGCTCAAATGGTGGGTAATTTGTGTACTATATTTGTGGGTAATATACTTTATCATAAATGCGCAAGTTTTTTGTGTTGCAAATGCCTTCATTGAACAAGCTCTGTGATTTTTTGTTTAGTGGGGCTAACCTATATGGTTTCTGTTGGATCATTTATCTGCTCACTGTAGGGTAATATTGTGTATTATTGTGGGTATCTGCCTCGAGCATGCATGAACAAGTTTTGTGGGTAGCAATAGTTGCCATGAGTAAACACTTATCATTTAGTTTTGCAGTTGGAAAGTGTTCTTTCTGTAGATGTTTTTTATAAAAATTTATTTGCTGACAAATGTGTTTTTGTTTCCTCCCCTTCTCTTCTTTTTGTCTTCTATCTGGGACACTTTCTTCTTCTGCAGATGTAAATGTTCCGATTGTTATATCGACCCCACCTTTATTTGGTGCGGCAACCACGGATGATGTGAACGAGGCTGACGATGCATCTAAATAACTTATATGGACTATGAAGTTTCGTACGTTATCGGAAGAAGATATTGTTGGTGGGGAGTCATGGGGTTGTGGGGGTCGGATGTTGGTTATCAGTCTGCGAATGGAGTTCTCACTTTCGTTTGTGTCGGTAGCATTAGTTTTATGTAGGGGTTTAGTTTTATCGTGTACATTAGCCTTTACCTTTTATGTGTAATAAGGTGTGTTTTGTACATTTTATGACATTATGTCCGTGTGACAGTTCTAAAGTATCAGTACTGTTTTTGTTTATTTTTCTGGTCATAAACATGTGGTACTTTTTCTCCATGTGGGGGCAGCCATTTTCATTTTCTTTTTCGATATATTTTTGTAGCTGAAAAAGAAGCAGTTGATACTGATGAAGGCAAAATGCCGGTCAAAGATGCATCTGTAGTCATTACTCTTGATGATTTGTTGACTGAGAAGACAGAAGGTCAACCAATTCACATATCAAGTACTTCTACTGCCAAAGGTAATATGCAAATTCTTTTTCATGTACTATGTTTGTCTATATTTATATTACACATATGACAGTTTCCTTTTTCTCTCCCCTGGTTTTGTAGATAATTTTGTTTTCTCGACACCGGCAATTAACCCTCCTGCACCCATTGAGGATCCTGTTAGCTGTACACCGATTAGCCGTCTTCGCACGGTCAGAATTATCCAGCCCTCTAAGGCCCTTCTGCCTCCATTTTCATGTATTACGAGCTCAAAGCACCAAGACTCCATTTACGAAAAGGTTATCATACATCACCCAGATTCAGAGTTCTCGAAGCTTAAAAGGTATAGCATTTTTCAGTCCTGTTATAAATTTTCACCCTCCTATCCATGCTGGGTAAATTCTGTTCTTCCCGGTGGGTAAATGTATGCATTACCATGGGGTAAATATACACTGCATTAACATAACTTGTTAAAAAAATTCACCCTTCTATCCATGCTGGGTAAATTATGTTCTTCATGGTGGGTAAAAATATGCATTAACATGGGGTAAATATACACTACATTAGCATAACTTGTTTTAAATTTTCACCCTTCTATCCATGCTGGGTAAATTATGTTCTTCCTGGTGGGTAAAAATATGCATTAACATGGGGTAAATATACACTGCATTAGCATAACTTGTTTTAAATTTTCACCCTCCTATCCATGATGGGTAATTCTGTTCTTCCTGGTGGGTAAATGTATGCATTAACATGGGGTAAATATACACTGCATTAGCATGGGTAAAGTATGCACTGCATGGTTGGTAAAGACATGCATTAAAATGGGTAACTTATACACTTCACGGTGGGTAAATGCTTTTTCACAAATTATTGCTTGCGGGGGTGGGGCAAGTTGTATCATGTTCTGGGTAACTGTCCTGCCTTACTATGGCTAACTATAATGTGTTTTGTTTGTCCCAGCACTAGAATTTTGGGCATTGACCAGATGTGGGTAACAGCGGGTGAACTTGCTGAGAGCATGATGCCAGGTGGTGAGATCTCAGGCACTGTTGCTGACATTGGTATATCCGTCCTGCGTGAAAATATGGGAGAAAAGAAGGTCATATTCCCATTCATTGTGACGGCGTACTTGCTGGACCGCAAATTCGAATCAAATGTCCTCAAGAAGCACTTCAGGAAAGATAACTCATACAAGCTTAGTCACAAAGATATGGTATGTCGATCGTGTACATTTTTTTTATTTCTTGCTGTTTTATAGCTTTTTCAGTTTCTGATCCATATGTCCCTATTGTTTTGTTCTTTTTTGCATTCACTTGCTGCAGCTTTCCTTCGCTGTGCTTCAGAATTTTGGGTCTTATATGAAGGGGAAGAAGAGGAAAACAGTGGGGCATTGGTATGTGCTAACGGTAAACTTCCCAGCTAAAAGGTTTGAAGTTCTCGACTCCCTTCGTGGCGATAGCACCCTGGACTGATAGAACATGCCAACCGGTTAGTGGATGCAATCAAGACAATGTACAAGGTTAACTATTCAGATTCAAGAAGAAATATCGATACATATGAGTTGGTGTACATTCATGTACTGAAGCAGATTGGTACGTTAGTTCTTGACCCCTGTTTTCTAATATGCTTTTCTGTATCAATGACAGATAGATAAGTATTCTGACCTATCTTAATAATTGTTTTCAGCGTTGACTGTGGCTTTTTCATGCTAAAGTTCCTTGAACTGTGGAACGGCAGCGTGGTGCCTGCTATATCACAAGAGGAGATTCCAGCTCTTAGGAAAGTGCTAACGGCTTTGTGGCTGGAACATACGGGTAATAAGCTGAAGGTTTGGAGCAACCTACTAGACAGACATTTCTTTTGAGGTAATGTTTATCATCTCCTTTTTTTGTGTAAATAGTTTTGAAATTTGCGCTTTTGCATGTTGCATTTTTTTATTAAAATCAGTGCATGTTTGCCTTTTGTGGATGAATTATGTGTCAACTTTTCTGTGGGACAACTTCTTTTTTTGGTGTTGTGTGATGGGATAACTATATTTGTTAAAGCCATGGTAACCTATGGGGTAGGGGTAAGGTTGGGGCAACTTTTTTTGTTTTACATTCACGGGGTAAATTCATCAGGACTGCCTTGGTAAATTTTACTACAATCATATGGTAACTATATGCACCAATGGTGGGTAAATCCTGGTTTTGCAAGTGGGACATTTATAAACATGGTGAACACATGTAAAAAATACTTAATAATCAACCATAAGCAAGGGATCACAGTACATTACAGCCATAAATAAGGTATCATGAATAATACTAAATAAGTCATCATAGTAGTATCCATTTTTATGATAGTGCATTACAACGATGTTTCAATTTGGGGCCGCCTACAGCTTGTAGCCCAACAGTTTAAGTCTCTCTGGGCATTTTCTTACGGTATGATCAATCTCTTGGCAGAAACTGCACTTCCTTGGTTTCTTCGCAGCAAGATCGAGCGGATTTTTGTTTGCTATTTCCTGTGGTCTCCCCCTTGTAGTTGAGAGTGGTGGGTTCTGCACATGATTTGTCGATGAAATGTTTGATCCGAGGTCTCCGTAGTGGGCACAAATATGTTGCTGCTTGTCCGTCTAATGCTTGAAGGGCCAGCTCTGACGGGTGGCACGGGTGCGGTAGTAGCGCTGGATGAGGGCATAATAATGGCTTCCTCATCAGCTTCTTTTGCTTTCTTCTCTTCCCTTTTTCTTATCACCTCAAGTTCTTGTTTCATTTGCTTTAGGTGTGTCCTAATTACTTTTCTCCCATCGGCATACTTTACTCCCACCTTTGCTACTTTCCTGAACTCATCTATGTAAGAAGCCAATTCCATCATAGCCCTTGCATCTGCTAGCATGCCTTGCTGTGGAGGATTAGCATTGTCATCTGGTTCTCCTAGCATCGCTTCTGCATCTCAGCCCCACCTTTTTAGTATGTATGCTTCTGGGATTTCTTTGGTCCCAATATGTGTCATCACCTTCATGACATGGCAGCACAACATCCCGTCTCGTTCAAATTTGCAGCATTCACATGAGTAAACCCCATCTTCCCAGTTTGCAAACACAGTGTAGGTTCTGTACCCGTAGTGTGGAACTGGAGGTCCTAAGATTCTTAGTTCAAACCGGTAGCCGTTGAGGTGTACGCACTGGTATGATTCTTTTTCCCTCATTTCTTTCTGAAATCTGTTGAAAATTTTCCTTGTGTATGCTTTCGCCATCTGTACCTCCATAGGGTTGCAACACCAGTAATCAGGATCTATCAAAGCTGTGTCAGCATCTGCTTTTCGCTCTTCATTCAGAATCTTATCTTGTAACGACGTGTACTGTTGTGAAAAGTCGTAGATCGAGTTCTTTGGGTTTGAGTACCGTTTTAGTACTGCATTGAAGCCTTCGCTTCTCGATGTGGTCTGCAGGAAGGGGAAGAAATCGTGCATGAAGTAGGCTGGAACCCAGCACTTCCTGTGCTCCCAAATTGTGAACAGATCCATGTTGTCACGCACTTGAAACCTTTCCAGCATTGCGTCCCAGTTTTCCTCAAATTCCTGCGGTGTTAGGCTGCTGTTCACACAGTCATTGAATGCGGTGAGCAGATCAGGGATTCTGGCCATGGAAGCCCCAAATCTCTCTGTTAAGTTTTGGATCACATGCCATCTACAGTTTCTGTGGATCGCATTGGGGAACACCTCACTTATAGCTGATCTCATTGCAAAGTCTTGATCAGTGATTATATTCTTTGGGGCTATACCATACATTGCCCGTAGAAACGCCTTGAACAGCCACACAAACGAGTCGCTGAGCTCGTTACGCACAAATGCACAGCCGAACTGCACTGACTGGCCATGATTGTTTATCCCTATAAATGGAGCACATGGCATTTTGTAGCGGTTTGTGAGGTATGTTGTGTCAAAAGATATAACGTCGGAGTATGCTCTGTATGATCGACGTGATGGACCGTCCACCCAGTAGATGTTCTCCACCTGTCCTCTTCATCAAGTTTCATGGCGTAGAAAAAATCCTTGTCTTCAGACCTCAGCCTTTCAAAGTATGCAATTGTGTCCTGCATGTCATGGTGTGGTGTTCACGGCGAAAAGATGCTCTCAGATTTGCCACATCTTTGGATATGTATGGCACGTCTTCAAGTTTCCCATAAAACTTCCCCATCAGCTGCATCTGTCGGAATGTAGGGATGTTTACTGCGTGCAACATCCTTAGGAACACCTTCTCTTCTGCCGGTATGTGGCGGTGTGCACGCAAGAATTTTGTAGCGATGGTTTTATGATAAGGGGTGGTTATGTTCATCCGAGTAGGATGCAACACGCCACCAGGAGTCTTTTCTCTTAACATACACATGAGCTCCGCATCCAGTCCTTGGATGTGTTTCTTTTCCTCTTCTTCACTGCTGGTTTTGGATTGTGTGTCTTCTTTCTGAACATAGGGCTTCCCTGATTTTGTGCACACAAAGTACACCCTAGCATTCTCACCATCAGCCCCTTTTCTTGACCAATCAATCCTAATACCAAACCCTTTACTAAAGGCATATGCTCTGTACTGTTCTTGTGCTGCTTCGAAACTGTCAAATCGCATTTCAGATGTTGGTATTTTTGGTGTGGAGATTGCATCAGCTGTACCATCATTCAAACCACCTCCATGATGCAGCTGTGTTTTCAGTTGGCTCTTCTATTGTTGCACCCGTAGCTTCTGCTTCTCCATCCTTTTCTTGCATTTCTTCAATGCTTTCTGTACCAGTTGGCATTTCAGTAGATTCACCACCTGGTATGGAGTTAAAAATCAGCTATCATCTCATCATGGCACAAGTATAATGTTATTTAATTTAAGTGGGTAACTATAGTGCTATCAGCCTGGTAAATATTGTCTAATAAGAAGGGTAACTAATCATCACAACATGCACAAGTTCAAAAAATTATGAGGTGGGGGATGGGGGTAACTATAGTGCTATCTCCTGGTATCTATTGTATAATAAGATGGGTAACTAAGCATCACAACATGGCACAAGTTCAAAGTTAAAATGGGGGTGGGGTGGGGGTAACTATAGTGCTATCTGCCTGGTAAATATTGTCTAATAAGATGGGTAACTAATCATCACAACATGGCACAAGTTCAAAGTTTTATGAGGTGGGGTGGGGGGGGGGGTAACTATAGTGCTATCTGCCTGGTATCTATTGCATAATAAGATGGGTAACTAAGCATCACAACATGGCACAAGTTCAAAGTTAAAAATGGGGCGGATTAACCTACATGCTGACTGGTGGGTAACTTCTTACTTTTTATGGTAGCTTCTTTCAAAAATTGTGGATGACTTTTCAAAACAAACATGTACATGATTCTACAGATGTTGTACCTGCATTGGAAACCTGCACATGACTTTGTGCTTGTGACACATTGTCATCATCATCTTGTTGCACTCCCTGTTCTGGTTCCAAATTTAGATCTATATCCATGCTTGCTCCACCTGTGAATCAAACCATGTTTTTCTCAGTGAAACTGTTTATCAATTTTATACATGAACATGCAAGTTCCATATATATAGATTTTGCCTTCTAATTTTGTTCTATATGCAGGAATTTAACAGCAGTTGAAAGGATAGATGCTTGAACATACACATGATCATTGGTTATTGAAAGAAATTTACCAGCAATTATTTTTGAGAGCAGCTTATTGAAAGAACAGGCGGAACATAGACATGCTCATTTCTTACATCAATTACTAGTACGCATAGGACCACAGATAAGGAGTTTATCCAGCACAGATGTATATGTTTTTAGTTGCTAGTTTATGCCCAGACATGTTGGTACCCCTTACACTTGTCTTTTTCCTGTCACCATGTGTGTGCAAAAATTCAGAAATGCACTGATAGCAAACAAGATCATATACCTCTTTTTTTCAGTCCATGTGTTTTTTCCTACTGAAATTTTGCTGTTGTTCATCTATTCACATAAGTAATTCATGGTATTTTTCGTTATTTTTATTATCTCATCATGCTGGGTAAATCTTATACTGTCTGGTGGGTACTTTTACGCATAATTGTGGGTAACTTGTATGCTAACTGCTGGATATTTTGTTCATGTTGACACCTCAAGATCATCTACCTTTTTTCCAGTTCATGCTGTTCATCCTATTGAAGATTCATATGTATTCCAGTCCAAAAAAACATGCTTTTTTGCATCTAGATTTTTCTGTTGCATATGGAATAGCAGGAAGGAGTGAGGGTTCTAGGAGGTGGATTATTGCTTTTGCATATGGAATCACAGCAAGGAGATAGGGGTTTTAGGAGGTTACCTGATCTTTGGGCTGGTTCCATGGTTGGCTCCCGTTTGTTTTTCTCAGTTTTCTGGGCTGCAGAGCCACCTATAGCTCCCCCGTAGATCTTGTGTTTTCTTGACAGGAGGATTCGAAGGTTCTGCTGGGCAACTACTTGGATTTACATGGGGAACTAGTGGGTAATGGAGGTGGGTAAGTTCATGAGCTTTTGTTCGATCCAGATCTTGCTTCATCTCCCTTGTCGATCCGCTTTGTGTTCCTGTGGGGAGGAGGACGATGGGGCTCAGAAGCTGCCTTGGATCCCTCTGAGGTGGGGTAGGTTTTCAGGTGTTTGGATTCGTTTGTTACCAGGTTTTGGACACAGGTGTTCGTATTTGGGCCCAGCACATCTTTTTGGCATATGTGGTTTGCGCGGGCTGAACTGGGGCGCGCGGGAAAGTGAGCACCTGGGCCAAAAACGAGACGCGTTGAATTGGTCGCGTTAAATTGGTGAGCGAACACGTGCGCCTGTCGGGACCACGTTCTATGGTTTGCGCTAACCATAGAACGGTCGGTATGTAGTCGTGTCCAAAAGAAAAATAGGAAGTCAAATGGACGGGAGAGAAAGACGCTGTCTTGGGGCAGTCCCACCAAAACCCCATACGGCCATGCAACGTCATTACGCACGGGAGTCCGAGAAGCCGACGGGCAAAATGACCTGGAGAAAAAAGTGGGACGCCGCGGCCGTGTATATGTTCGCCGGCCGGCTCGTGCGTCCAAAGCCTCACACGTGCCGTGCTGCGTGTGATCGAATCAGGAAGCTATAGCCAGAAAGGACATCACAGAAGTAGGTATCTCTCTGGGATTGGATCTGCTGTCTAGAGCGGCATTTTTAGTAATACTCCATCTGTTCCAAATTAAATGACTTTCATTTGCCCACATGTGGATGTATCTATACTAGATACATCTAGGCATGTTACAAGTATATTAGTAAATATGCCCGTGTGTTGCAACGGAGAGAAAAAATCATGTCACGTCACGCATAGGCGCCTCAAGTTATTTCTAACCATGTGGACATAATTCACGAGCATCAAAATAATTACCATATAATATCTCAGAAACAATATGTGTAATTTGATAAAGACAACTTACGTGGAAAGAACTGAAAAGTCATTTATTTTGTTTGTTCAAATGTGTCGCATCAGCATGATGCATCAAACCTTCGAACATAACCATTTTTCATAAGTACCCTAAATATTACTATCCGACTCGTTCTAGGTTCTAGGGTTCCTCTTGCAAACAAATATCACTTCCAAATATAGTGAGCAGTGTTTTTTGTGCATGTAAGAAAACAAATATGATATGATCTTAAAAAACGAACTTTAGTACTCTTGCAATAGGTGGAAACTATAGCAATGATCAACTTTTAATCCCCCCTATTTTAGACATCTAGTCCTTAGACATGCATTTATCCAATTTCCTTCAAAATTGGTGGCTGCATTTGTCAAAAAAGAAGCTTGTGATATAGTCGTCTCATGTCCGGTAGTTTTAAATTGTGTCCTTCAATCATTCTTTATCAAATTCTCAAATCTTACCGGATTAACTTACAATCCAAGTGAAAATAGTAATTGTTGAGCATTACATTGTTTGTGCCAGCAGGTTCTTACGTAGACTGAATTCTGAAACCTTCTGGAAAGATTAAAGGACATTAGCTGTGGGCAGTGCTACCCATTAATCCACATACACGATCGATCTAAAAAGTAGAGATGAAACCACCTACCACCGACTCCACCGTATTTTACGGTCCGTATAACTCTGCCAAAAGTTAGTACTGCCGGGAGCGGGAGACGCATCACCGTGGACTTCCCACGCATGAACTCCTCCGACAATAGCAAAGATCGTGTTCCAGCCGACAGGCCGAGAACGCACCCAGCTCGCTCTACACGCCCTGGAGAGTGCACAGTTCATGGCCCGCGTGGTCGAAAGTCCTACACTCCCCGCAGCCGCTCGCCACCGATTTTGGCGTCGTCTCCCGGCCGGTCAGACGCGAGGCCGGCCGCCATGAACTCGCCCTCGTCCTTTTTAGTTCATCACACGTCTTTCAGGAACTGGGGCGGCGACAGAAGGAGCACGCGGCGGTGGAGTAGCAGCATCGAGTGCACGCTAGGGAGCCGGAACGGCGTGCATGGACGAAGGAGAACGGCCGCAGTTCATCTAGGCCCGAGTGGCCGATTGCTCGCCCCGCTTAGATGGATTTGACGGAGAAAGGTTGAAGCGTTGTTTAATTCCCCAAATTCCAATGGGTAAACGTAAAACTGCCGACGGAAGGGAAAAGAAAAACGAAAGGGTATGTGACTTATGGGTGGCATTGGTGGGTAATTTTCTTCAACTCTAGGGCTAGTTTCGACGACGTACGAGAAGAAACCTTAATGCTTTTATTATTATAGGTATAGACTAAGAAACATGCCCGTGCGTTGCAACGGGGAAAAAAATCTACGACTCTGGAGGTTTTCTGTTCAACAGTGTTGATGGGAACAACGTTATTGGGGGAGGTGCATACATATGTTGAACAGATCCCTACTCACCAGAAAAAACCGTCGCACCCACCCCGAACCCCACCTACTCTAACCCCCTGAACCCCAGCTACTCTAACCTCCTGAAATAACCCGCTTCCCATCACACCCGCACTGCGCGCCCCTGGATCTTGCACGGCGTCGTCTCCCACGTACCTTCCCGAGCGCGTGTTGGATTTTTAGGGGAAATTTATAGAAAATTCCCAGTTTTGTGTTTTCCTATTTATTTGAAATAGTTTTCATGTAACTTGATTCACACAATTTGAGACAGAACTCCTATATCCTTTTGAAGCAAATTCTCCCGATTTAAAGTATCCCATAATATCCAAAAGGTGCGCCTGCATAGGAATGATTTCTAAAAAAGCCAGCGTAAGGTGGAACGTTCCAAACAGTCATTGATGCCTAACTGACAGTCGCGTCTGAGGTGGTCTTTGGACCCTGCAAAGTCAAGGACTGAATAAACAGAACGGTCATCCTGTTATTCTTTCGATAACCTCCACGTATCATCCTGCATGGAGTACACACACATACATTCAACTTTGCTGAACCATGTCTATATTGGAACATACGTACGTACATACCTTCAGATCACTATGTGAGAAAAGAGAAGAAGACGTAGTCCTGTAAGGCTGTAACATCAGTAAAACGACCGACCTATGTAAAATAAAATGTTGTGGTTCACGCACATGTAACGACTCTGTAGAAGCGTATGCATGTTAGCTCTGAAGTCAGTCGCCTTGCTTGCCTTCAGTTCTAACTTCTTCCTCTGCACGAATCCCGCACGCAACCATGGGTACCTAGCAGACGGGCATCAGACCGGAAGCAAAAGGCAGCAGGCGGCCGGATGCATGGTGACGGGGTGTAGAAGGTGTAGTCTTGGAGGGTCGCTCGACAAGACCGACAGGAGAGCGGAAGCCGATGGTGACCGAGTCGTGAACACATCCAAGAACCACCACCGCCCGAGTTAATTAGCATCAAGAGAGGACCAAGGCGGCACACTTCTTCATCGACATGGCGCGGCACTTGTCAGATTGCAGTGCAGTTCCGGACCTAGTGCGCGCACAGCCGGCACAGGGGTCTGTCTACTTTCTCTCCCTACCAAGGCACCAACCCACCTCGCCACCATCTCCGCCGGTGTGCCACCCTGGAGTCCGGCGCCGCCACACGGCACCCTCATCTCTTCGGCAACCCGTCCGTCAGCAGCGCATCTGGCTGCCGTCTTCGTCTCCTGAACCACATCTGGCCGCCGTCTCAACCTCCTGCACAACATCTCGGAGTGCAGGCGCTCGCGCGGCAGGTGGAACGGCGAGACCTAACTTCTACCACGGGCGAACTGGTGGAACCGCGTGTGAACGTCTAGCACGGCGATGAGCTTCAGCCTGTCGAGGGACTTTTAATCCTTGCAATTTGGGTATTGGTCGAGGGACTTTAGTCCTATTTATATAGGCCATCGGCAAGCCGAACCAGGCAAAGTGCAGTCTATTTTGTAGAGTTCGTGTCGGAGCCGACATCCATTGGAGCGTTCTGGTGTTCGTGTAGAAGATCAATTGACGCTAGAGGCAGAGGTGTGCTAGAGAGAGCAAGGTGGCCTTTGTTTGCCTGTGCGTCCAGCCCAAGGAGTTGGCTGGCTGGGCCAGGAAGCGAAAAGGGCCAGGGGCGATCCAAAGAGGCAACGGCATGACCACGGACCTGGTTTTTTAGCGATGGATGGATACGTAGAAAAATAAATTCGAAACGGTATGACTTATGGGTAGCAGTGGTGGGTAATTTTCACCAACTTTAGGGTAGTTCTAACGACGTACGAGAAGAAGGCTTAATGCTTTTATTATTAGGTATAGATATACATCCACATTTGGACAAATGGAAGTCATCTAATTTAGAACGGAGTGACTACGTGCCTAGCAACGTGGTATCGTGGACTCGATCTGCCCACGTAGTGTGAGGCGTACGTGGATTCCATTTGCACGCAATGCTTCCGCTCCTGTACACCTAGCAGCCATGCATGTATAACAAGCATCTTGACATTTATTTCCTCCGTTCTATATTACTCCCTCCGTTCACAAAAGAATGTCTCAATGTTTTCTAAATTTGCATGTATCTAGACATAATTTAGTGTGTACATACATCAAAATTTGGATAAAGTTGAGACATCCTTTTATAAACGGAGGGAGTAGTTGATTAGGATCTCTCTGTATCAAATGCTTAGATGCACGAAAACAGGAAACCGATCGATTCTGTTGGCCCCACCCAACACGGTTTCCTTATCTACTTGTTGGTTCCAATTTTCTCTCCTTTCTTTTCGTTTCTTCTCGAGAGAGAAAATCGCAGCGCCGCCATCTGCTTGTCTGCCGCCGCACATCTGCACGAGAGAGAAGAGAAACACTTTGTCTTAGTCTTCACATCGCTAGAGTCGGGGACTCGCGGCTAGCCGCGCAGAGAAGGTGACGGCGAGCCTAGAGCTGAGCCACCGGCGAGCACTGAATTTAGGAGAGGAGGTGCAGGCTGCGTCGACGCTGGAGAAGAGCAAGGTGGCGGCGGGGCTTAGAGGTAAGGTCGGCGGGCGGCGGAGGAGGAGCTTCGAGTAGGCCAGTGGCAGGCAGTCCATGCATCCGGTGGTGGCTGCGGGGCGGAGCAGTCTTAAGCGCAGAAATAACGTTTCTCCTTTTCCTCTACACCGGCGGCGGCGGGCGGCGCTGCTCTTTTTCTCCACCTCCGTTCCGACTGAGCTACGGTGTCGTCGGAAAATGGCCCAGGGACACGGTCACCCGTAAGATAGTAGTGCCCTTAGTTGACTCACATAAATAGAAACGAATGCATCTAAACGTGTTTTAGTGTTAAATACATCATTATATATATATAGTCAACTAATATGGAACAAAGTGAGTAGTGATTCCTATTCTATTAGACAAGTGAACTTTGATTTTACCCTAATACTGCCGGGATTAATCAGCCATGTGTTCACGTCAAATTCATCCACCATCATTTGGACAAAGTAATTTTGTTTGCGAAACACGGTACAGATACAAACGCTCACATACACGCGTATATAACCATCGCTTTGAACGCACACACGCACATTTTACCCCTATGAACACCTACAAAAGACCTAGTCGGCAGATCAGGTTTTAAGATTGACGAAGTCAACACATACGTCTCGCTGTTGACGAAATCACCCGTCTTAATGAGAAACATCAGCGTCAAACTTGAGATTTAAACTCTGGTGGGCTGAAGTTATAACTAGTCAAGCACCCTCCTAACCATCTAACAGGTTGGTTGGTTCTCGGATAAAGTAAACGTTGGTTCTCGTCAGTGATCTAACAGGTTGGTTCTCGACAAAGTAAACGTTGGTTCTCGTCAGTAGGCAGTACGTGCAGGCGAGATTCTCGGCGACCCGGCCTCCTCGAGAGTGAGTTCAACGGCGCACGTAAAAAATACCCTGTAAAAACCCCGTTTGCCAGGCGAAAACGAACGACGAAATCCTAACCAAGCTCACCAACCCAGCAGGAATCAATCCCACGACCACTCCACACCACACACACACGCACTCGACACGCGCGCACGCATTAGCTCCAGCTGCTGCATCCAATCCAATATATAAACACTCTCGCGCGATGCTTGCTCGCCACCTACTGCGCCGATCACAACACCTACATTACATATCACAGCGCGAGCCAGCCAAGAACGCGCAGCCGATCGAACCTCAACGGCGGCAGCTAACCAGCTTTCAGGATTCAGACCGTCTCGGTTTCTCATGGATCGATCAATTTCTATGGGAGAGGGGCGGCGCAGTACTACTACTCGGCGGCGCCGGTGGCACGGGCATGGGCATGGGCCCGCTCGCCGGGCAACTCGGCGAGTGGCTCTGCCGGCCGTGCAGCCGCCTGCGCCCAAGCCGTGCGGTTCTCCCGGCGGTCCGCCCGTGACCGCGCGGCGGGTCCGGCTGAGGGACGGGCGGCACCTGGCGTACGAGGAGTCCGGCGTGCCCAGGGAGACCGCGCGGTTCAAGGTCGTCTTCTCCCACGGCTTCACCGGCTCCCGTCTCGACAGCCTCCGTGCCTCGCCGGAGGTCGCTGAGGAGCTTGGCGTGTACATGGTGGGCTTCGACCGCGCCGGCTACGGCGAGAGCGACCCGAACCCCGCCCGCTCCGTGGAGAGCGCGGCGCTGGACATGGAGGACCTCGCCGACGCGCTGGGCTCGGCGACAAGTTCTACGTCGTCGGCTTCTCCCTCGGCTGCCACGCCGTGTGGGGTGCGCTCAGGTACATCCCGGAGAGGATTGCTGGGGCCGCCATGCTGGCGCCGGTGGTCAACTACTGGTGGCCCGGATTCCCGGCGGAGCTTGCGGCGCGGGAGTACGACCGGCAGGAGAGCGGCGACCAATGGGCGCTGCGCGTGGCGCACCACGCCCCAGGCATCCTCCACTGGTGGATGGAGCAGAGCTGGCTGCCCCTGCCCACCTCCACCGTCGTCGCCAACACCACGTACCTCCCCAACAAGCGCGACGCCGAGATCCGCCGCACCCTCACCGCCGACGGCACCCTCCAGAAGAAGAGGGAGATGGCGACGCAGCAAGGGATACAGGAGTCGTACTACAGGGACATGGCGGTCATGTTCGGCACGTGGGAGTTCGACCCCATGGCTCTGCCGGAGCCGCCGAAGGGATCCCCGGTGCATCTGTGGCAGGGCGACGAGGACGGCCTCGTGCCGTCGCGCTGCAGCGGCACGTCGCTGGGAGCCTCGGGTGGGTCAACTACCACGAGCTCCCTGGCACCGGCCACTTCATGTCCGCCGTTCCAGGGCTCGGAGACACCGTTCTCCGGACACTCTTCGGTTGATCGCCCAATGTGACAGAATTAGAGAAGAGTTAACTTTAGCTACCTCGGCGTACCATGAGAAGTTCGCATTAAGAACTTGCGAAGTACACTACCGTATGTTTATTCGTCTGTTGGTTATAAGTTATGCATGGGGACATGAGGCAGCATGAGATTTTCTATTCTTCTGTAATTGAAAATATGCTGACAAGAAGACCTGAAAAGATTAAGTCAATATTTTCCATATTGTTTAGAAATTTTAGAAACTGTCAATTCAATGTTAAAATCTGTATGCGTGTGCCAAATCTCCTTTTCAAATTAATCCCAACCTAACTTTTCATTTGTTTTTGTCTATAAAGTTGCAGTTTGATGGATTCAAATAAATCAGACACTATAAGGGATTACAAAGACATGGCAAAAAGGAGTAAATTTCAAACAAAAAAAAACTATCACAACTGAGGCGAGTTATCAACGCTTCAAGAAAAAACCAGCACTTTTGATGCATTGTTATCGAAGGGTCTTTCACAACTTGGCCCAATTTCTGGGTTTTTTTTTTTTGCAGTTTTGTCCCAAAAGAACACCATGTGCATACCTACACCCACGCAATACACACACTATAATGCAGACACTCCGGGCAAGTTCTTGAGGAAGAGCACCTTGGCACACACTCCGAGCAAGCTCTCGAGGAAGAGCACTCTCTGACAATGTCGCTACGCCGAGACAATGCAACAACGCCATCAAAAAGCCGATGCATAGAACAAACTACACCGTTGGGACCAACCTCACCACACCAGAAGAACCCAAGAGACAAAACCCATGCATGCACATTGCA
Organism: Poa pratensis; assembly: GCA_947311845.1. Taxonomy (NCBI): domain Eukaryota; kingdom Viridiplantae; phylum Streptophyta; class Magnoliopsida; order Poales; family Poaceae; genus Poa; species Poa pratensis. The sequence goes on along the minus strand of CAMZMU010000060.1, from coordinate 13,776,652 downwards.
CGAGAAGCACCAACACGACAGACGAAAATCTTCGATCAATCGATATCAAAACCATCACACTTTGACGCTATAGGTGGGCGCCTATCAGAATGAGAAACAAGTCCACGGTGTGACACTTGTGAGCCGTAGGCGTAGTTGAAGGGTGAACTAGCCAAGACAAATTTGAAGGGCTACACTGATGAGTTCAGACCCAAAAATCAACTAAAAAAATCAACTATATGCACAACATAGGCGAAAGGTAGGCACAACTTAGACCATGACATGAGAGTGATGTGCCAAAGAAAAAATGGAAGGCAACATGAGCCGGATGTCATCCCAAAGGTTCGCAAAGCACACATGCTCTCAAGGAAGCATGAAGAGAAAAAAGCGAGAGCAACAAGCGCAACCAAACAAGTTCAGTCCTCACTCATGAACGAAGGTGAGGAGGGGGACACAATTGTGTGGCCATCCTTAACCCTTGGGACAACTAAACTCATTCGAAACACGAGAAATTTCTTGATTTATGAGAAAATGTTACTCCCTCCGTCCCAAAATGAAAGTCACGGTTTATTTTGTACGGACTAACCTCTTACATATAACAAATTATATGGATTGAGAATGTTTGAATGTTATCGTTGCATTAGTCTTGAAAAAATCTTTAAATTTTTAATGAGAATTTCTATAATTTGATTTCTCTTCATACTAATTTTACGTACATATTATAAGTTGTAATCTGTTGACCAGAAAAAATCAAGGGCGTTTTACATTTTAGGAGGCAGTAATAATTTTCCAAACCGGACCACGATTGTTTGTTTTATTGAACGGTTGGGATTTATTAGTAGGATATGGTCCCAGTAACCCCTCTGATCCATTTTCGCTGGTGCACCTGAAAATGTCTGCAAGTTCAGACTTCAGACTGTGGCCGCACTATTTGTTTTTCTGCTAACTCAAAAGCCAGTTGGGAGTTGGGTTGGAAGTCATAAACGGCTTCCATTTTTTTTTCTTCAAATCTCCCTTCGTATAGAGAAAGAGACCTGGCCTTCGAGCCGTTGAAGTTCAGACAATGATTACTTTATGTTATTGACGAAATCGCTGGTGACATTGCCGAGACATGGGACTTCTTCATCAAGAAGACCTCAGACACAGTCAAGAATAAAAGTAATTTGTAGTTCAGATAAGAATTGGTAAACTGATAAAACCGTGTCCTTCTCTACAAATGTCAACACTATCTCTACAACTACAATCCTACAAGAAATAGCGAGCTGTGGTTGCTCGCCACGATCATCCAATCCAGCACGGCCACGACCAAAAGAAGGAAGCTTCGTCGCGCTCTCACCTTCGTCCAAAGAGGGTCGTACCTCTTCGAACCCGTAACAGACTAGCAGTCTAGCAGACTAGCTCAATCCAAAATCCCAAGCCAGCTGAGCTAGGGTTCCTCCACCCCGCGGCGCTGCCTCCAGCCGGTGAACCGAGCTAGGGTTCCTCCACCTCGCCGCCGCTGCCTCCGACCATGGCAAGCGACCTCTCTCCGGTCCCCGCTGCCGAACCGCCAAGAACGGCGACGTTTGAACGCCGTGGTGCACTGGAGTGCGTTCGTAAGGGCGACGATACCTCCTACGACCGACGAGCAGAAGGGGCTGGCGCGTCCTCTACGCTGCAGCTATCGACGCCGCGTAGGCGGACGCCGGCGTGAAGAGCATTGGGCTGCACTGCATCGGCAGCTCCTCTGTAGCTCGGCGCGATGGGAATCGACGAGCTGCTCCCATGGTTGGGTCCGATATACCTATCTGCTAGGCAATGGATGTGCAACGCAATAGCATCACCTCCTCTTTCTCAGCTCTCTTTGTCTCTCCGACCCCCTCTCTCTCCCCTATCTTTGACCCGCTTCTGTCTCTCATCTTTGCAGATCTCGTGGTTGCTGATTTCAGTACAGGAGACGAACTATTCCCCACCGGAAATCTAAGGTGCAACAAGAAACATACGGATGTATTTAGACTTGATGTGTTCCCAGGTTCAGTTCATGTGACATGAATTTCTTCACTTATGGTGTTATTATTCAGATAAAGAACCTTTGGATCTAGCTCTGAGAGAAAGAGAGTATGTGTGTTTCAACGTCAGCTATTCGTGTTCTTCATTTAGTTTTGCATAGCTGGGTTCTCCATGTCGAAAATTTGGTGTTCTTGGTGTCATGTAGTCCCAGTACCATTGATATATATGACTGGTAAAGTTTTGATTTATTGAAGGGGATGTACATATCACCCATAGATCGTATCTAGAGTACTGCACCACATATCCCCCAAAGAAAAGATTTGACATGAATTCGGTAGGAAGTTGAGTAAAGTGTTGTAGTATATTGCCTGTAAGAATCCCATGTCTTTACCAAGCATATGTTTTCCCCGTATCACACTGTATAATCTAGGTCAATTGCAAGAAAAGAACATGTCTAGGAAAAAATATCTTTCATTGATTGTCTCGGCCTAAAAGTTTATATTATTCTTGTCAGATATATGTTGAGGTGTCTGACAATTCTGCTGTCATTTATAGGTGATCAGCAGTAGCAGTGTTAAGTGACAAACATTCCAGATGCCAAATTATTTAGATACTAAAATGGTATTTGGAGTTCTCTTGGTAAACATATATGTGCCATAAGTACATCATTTTTTTTGTGATTTTTGGATCTAATTGATATTTTCTACACTAGGATCTTAATATCTATAGCACAAAAAGATCACGCTTGGAAAGCTCTCGATGTACCATGGTGGCTTTCTGAAGCATGCCATTTAATTTCTCATTGCTTCATAAATAGAAAGAGTGGGATTGGTATAATTAAATGGTCGAATTTGTTGCAACCATGCCTCAATTACTAACATTGGAGGGCTAATTTCCTTGATTTCCAATCTCAAATAAATCTCGACATCTATGTTTCCCCATATTCCTGTACCTATTGGACCATACCTACAGGTAAACATCATGCTATTTATTTCTCTGGCCATTCTGGCACCCTTTGTTTTTGTTTCCTGGATTTTGGTACCGCTTTAGAGTATATATTCAGTTGTGTTATATTACTCTCTTTTCATGTTCTGATCAAGAGCTGTTACATTGTTGGCTTGGGCATGGTACATCAGTTTAAATTTTTTAAACTTAATTCGTAGTCATCACACGGAAGTTTCCATTTTTTGGGTGTATGCAATAAGTTGGTAAGTGCATGTTTCTAGAATGCCAGTTACCGAATTCAAGCGCGCTCACACACCTTCACCTGCCTCGAAGACGTCTGTTGTCATAGTAAGAATTACTCTAGATTGCTTATTTATCCTTTCTCTGCATAGTTAGTTAACACGGACTGAGATGTTTGAAAGGTTTATTGTCAACATTTGAAGCCTAGATTTTCCCTGTTTTCTGTAGTTCATTCTTGATGTTTATTCTTAGTGAGTTAGTTTACTTAGTGTTTCGTTATTTCATCTGTTGTTTGTTGCTGATTTTGTCCAACTAAGTTGCTGCGGCCTCATGAATGCTATGCATCGGGAATGAAAATCGCATTGATGTATCAGTCCGTCTGATCAGATTGTATGCATAGGCTGAACATATTGTTTTAATAATTTACTGACTTTATATGAGTTGTCTTATTCATGTAGTTCATAAATCTTTCTCTTGATGCAACTGCCACTTATTCTTCTAAATTGCAAAGTAGTAAATTAGTCTTGATGCATGCAGTTTTAGTTATCTTGTGCATCACGTGAAAATAAATGATTAGAATGCGGTATGGGTTCGGGTGTTTATTTGGTGATCACTTAGGAAAGAAAGATTACCCACACCCAAATCTTACTATGCTTGCTTCAGAAAGTATAACCTCATTTTTTATGGTAGCATCACCAACACTGTCTAATACATAGCTGGATGTCAGATCCCCATTACCATATTGGCCTTTAAAACATTCCTCATGTTATCTGCTGGAAGCCCACTATCGGTCCTGGTAACTGGACTACATAAACTGCTAATTATGTCATAAAAACACAATATTCTATCAACAACAGGTTAAATGAAAAGACCACTCTGCATCTCTCCATCTAACCCGAATGTTTGCTAAATCCATTTTTGTTTGTTCGATTTCTTATAATTGTGCAATGCTATGTCGCAGTATGTGGTTTTCTTAACTGCTCTTATCTGGGAGTTAAGGTACTATTCAAGCTACATGTTCAGAACTATTTTATGAAGTCTAGGCGTCTCTTGCCTTAGGAATAAATGCTGATATTCCAATTATCTCCATTTATGTTAGATTGTCTATTTTTTCTTCTGAAACAGACAGTGCCGAAGGAAAACTCCATTATATGTCCACTGCTATCTGTTGTGATTTGGTTAGAGGGTGGTCCTGTTAGTTCATATGCGGCTTCTTGCGTTCTTTATACTTTGTGATTAACCTACCAGAGAGTGTTGTGGTACTACTTTTAGGTTCAGTGAAATTAAATGTAGGAGATTTAGATTCAATTTGTTGTTTTTCGAGGAACATTAGGAAGAAAAGCTTACCGTTTTGGTTAGTATTGGGACTTTGGGAGTGAAGAAATTATCATGCTGTCACCATTATTTCTCCTTATGTTAGGAATTATAATATTCAGTTTAGATGGCATGTGTCTGATAGGTGGTTGTACTTATGGAAAGATTTGGACTATATTAAGAGCTTTATGGTTGAACTTCTCTATACAACATGGTGCTCCAAATTTTTTTTGTGAAGTCCTGGTAGTTCTTGCTAGGATGGCTACAATGACAACTTATTTATAATGGAGGGATTCGATGGCCGCTTGTTGGATTTCTTTACTGCGATAATGTATTCAGTACCAGTGATAGTGGTATGTATGGTTCTTTTTTGAACCTATGTAATCTGAATTGATTCTTTTATGCTTTTAGCTCATCTTCGATGTAGTTCTGCTCTCCTATATGATTTTTTCTTAACAGTCCTTTCTTTTTCTTAACAATGGAGCCCCTGCTGCTCGGGACACGCTCGGGGTGTCCCTGACGACTTTTGATTGTGTGTACCCGGATAGTTCAGTTTCTGTCTATATAATATTTTCCGCTTCAGTATAATTTACATAAATTCCGGTTCTTCTTTGTATGCTTCTACATGTGCCTTGAGAGGGCACTACCATTAGAGTGATACGAGTCTCTGGTACTCGGGGCACCTCCCATGAATTTTGTTTACCTCTGAGTTTGAAGTGTTGGTTGTTTTGATCTTACTTCAGTCATGGTCTTCCTCCAATGGCGTGTGCGTGTGATTAGGTCTTTGCTTTCTAGCTAACCTGATTACTATTGGCTCCCTTTTTCTTTCATCTATCATTTCCAACCAACCGCCAAACAGCAGACTAAACAAACTAATGCAAGCAGAAAAACTGGCGCAGCAAAGCGTGCCCTATCCTTCTAGTATTATTGACATAAATTGTGCTCCATCGACGGTACTGACTTTGGTACTAGGATGAAGCTGAATATAGCATGCACTGCTCCAACAACTTGGAGCTGAAAGTAGAAGCAAGGCAACATGGCACCTCATATATATAAGAGGCACAATATCGTATCTATAAAAAAGGGTCTGTATAATCCATTCTTTACTCCCTACCAGCGATATTATGACAGATTTGTACCCCCCCCCCCCCGAGATCGCCATAGTGGTTATCTCTCAGTGGTGACAACTTTTACCTTATTTTGTTATTTCAACTAGGGCCAATATTTTAGGACGACATGGTGGGCTGGCAGCCAAATGGCTGACAACACGGGCTGCTAGGGTCATAAGAAATTATGCCAAATAATATCTAATTTAGTCAAGTTTTGTTTAAGTCGTCTCGATTGCGGGGTGGTTCACGAGCACCGTCCATCCTATGCAATCGACGAGTTACGGATCTGTCAATGCAGTCAGTTTATAATACCATTGGGAATAGCTAGGTTATTGGATTTCAAAATCGTCTCGGTCTGCAATTCAATCGCAAGATGGGTCACGTACCTCCATAGAATCCGATCCGGGGGCGGTCGAATCGGAGAAAGATACAGTGGCCGACATAGGCCACATAGATGTGGATTGCATGGCAGATCCCTCCCGAGCGCCGGAGTACTAAGATCTCTTTAATTCAAAGGATTTTCAAAGGAACTGTGTGATTTCAACCTATAGGAATTTTTCATATATTGTCCATTTGATTCAAAAGAAAGAATCTTTCAAGCTTCCTATGGATTGCTTTCCTACACTACAATCTTAATAGGATTTCTAACATGAGGTGAGACCTCTTGGAAAAATTCCTACGTGTTTATGACAACTGTGACATGTACTCAACCCTATAAACCTTTCTTGCCTTTTTTCTACGGTGCAACCAAACAACACATGTTACCCGTTCCTTCATTTTTGGTTCCTGTAGGATTTCAAAGGTCATGACATTATATTCCTGCAATATTACTATTCATGTGTTTTTCAAATCCTGTGAATCAAAGAGCCCTAATGTATGTTTAGGGTATGGTGACTCTTATTGGTTCCCGCTTTTATCATGCATTCACATGTCAGGAAACACATTTCCTGTCCTACAAGTTTGATATATACTGTTTTACTCAAACTGTTTAGGGTATGGTGACTGTCTGTGGTCTCTTATAGAGAAGTCATTCACACTGTATCTTCCAAACTGTGGTCGGTCATTCTTTCCAGCCTGCAAAACAAAACAGAGTCAACATTGTAAACAAGATATGCTTGATTAACTGGTATGTGAGTTTTTAGCAGTCATGTAAAATATTACTACACATGTCATGATTATCTTAGGTGAACCATCATAATGGCCAGTTTTCTGCAGTGCAAATGAGTGAACATTGCTTCTTGTCGATATCAACATTCAAAGGTAAGTACCATGTCTACTTTTTTGTTGTTGTTCTATATGTTGAATCCTCGGCTAGTATCCTCTAATAATTATTTTATTCCTACAGTGATTGGTCGCTAGACTTACAAGCCGAACAGCAGAGGAAAATCTAAAGACTCACACAGTTTACTAGTGGTTCTACTTGGATACAGGGTGAATCTTCACGGTCAAGATCATGTGAGAGACACTCGCATTTGAAGAAACAGTTTAGCACACACCCTCTATTTGTGTGGTAAAAAATTTAAAATTTTCTGTAACCTTGCCGCCAAGATCTATTCTATGAAGATAGATGCACGCCATAATGCTAGATCTAGAATACTTACAAACACCGTTGTGGAAGATCTTGTGTTTGTCGAAGTAGATGTCGGTGAAGCATGATGAAGAATCTCACGTCCACGCTGGCAGGTGAGATTGTTGCCCGGTCCGTCGTCGAGGAACTAATTGCGCAACCCCGCTCTAATAGTATCCACACATACGCCGCGCCAATCCATCGAGCATGTTCGCCGCCTAGAGCTACTAGCACCGACGAAGAGAGACTGTCTTTCGGCGTAGATTTGGTGGTAGATCTAATCGAACTTGATTAGAGCTATATGAGACTAGAGAGATCTAATTCTCAACACATGAGATCTACTAGAGAGAGATTAGATCAAAGTCTAATTAGAGCGTCGTCTAAATTAGAGCTCGTCTAATTGCACAATATCTAGAGAGAGAAACTTGTGCAAGTCAACTGGATGTGTTCTCCTTGGGGAGAGGGGGGAGTATATAAGGGGGAGAAGGGGAGGTGGTGCACCGGCCCTCGAGGGGGGTGGTGCGCCGACCCCTTTGTAACAGCCCAAAGTTTGTGAACCTCAAAACCCCGAGTAAAATTTTCGCTTTTTGCATTCCTCATGCATCATGGCATCATCCTTACCTTGTTAAGATTAAAACAAATGGTGTGACAACATCTACACAACAAATGCTAGAATGGTTGCAAATCTTTTCAATGACTTGAGGAAGTTGTGACAAGTAAAAACTATTTGAAGCTTGTATATTTGTCAAGGAAGTTCCAAGAGTTCAAACTTATTAGTTGGAGCTTGCTTAAATTTTCTGAAGGAAAATTAATTGGAAATTAAGAAAATTGCCCTAAGCAACTCCCTATTTTATTCCCCAAGCAAATGGCTCCAAATGCCTTCCACTTTCTAGGAGTGCTTGCCAAGGGTGCAGGGAAGTTGCACAAAATTCACATAATTTTTGGAGGTGTTTAAATGCCTCAAGTAATTCAAATCCTGGAGTTAATTGCATCAGGGGTCACACAACGTCACTCATGTGCACTTAAGTCACACATCTCGATAACGGATTTTTTGGTCACACAACTCGACAAGTGCGTGCACGCAGGTCCCACTTGTTAGTCCGTTTTGGACGGTAAAATTTCAAAAAAAAAACCTGGAGTAATATTAATTTTACAAAATGGTCCTCCTAATTTTACAAAATGGTCCGTCTAATTTTACAAAATGGTCCTTCTGATTTTACAAAATGGTCCTCTAGGGGGACCATTTTGTAAAATAATATTACTCCAGGGGGTTTTCTGAAAATTTACCGTCCAAAACGGACTGACAAGTGGGGTCAGTGATCTGCGTGCACCTACTTGTAGAGTTGTGACAAAAAATCCCGTTATTGAGATGTGTGACTTAAGTGCACATGAGTGACGAGTTGTGTGACCCCTGATGCAATTAACTCAAAATCCTGTGCTGAAATAATTTCCCAGAACTGGAATGGACCAGTTTGTGATGGGAACAAAAGATCCAGGGGGCTTTTTTGTAAATCATCTTCTTCCTCTCCCCTGTAGCGACCGAGGCGCTCTGCTCGCGCCGCACCCCGTGCTCGCGCCGCACCCGCGCGTCGCCGCGCCCTCCTCTGCGCTGTCGTGGACCCTGCGAGGAGAGCACGCACACGAGCCGCTCTCTCTCTCCTCGCTGTTCCCTGCTACTTCCCCGCGCTATTAGGGACATCGAACTCCGATGATTCTTCCGGTTTCATCCCCCTCTCTCGAGTTGTGTAAATTAATTGTATTGTTGTTGAAAACAAATTATTAAAAGCACGCGTTTAAAAGAGGGAAATTAAAAGTGTAATATCTTTTTATCGGGACATCATAAAAACTAGGGGATTACGCGCGCGGACTTCGCCGCGCCTGTGGGCGTTTTTTTTAATTATTCGTTTGCAGAACTACTGAAATGCAAAAACTGTCCGCATTTCGGAAATTATTTCTGTTTAAAATAGTCTAACATATTTATTTTCTTGGCCCTATGAAAATTTGATATATTTGTCATTTTTTTGTGTGGGCGTATTTGGAATTTTTTGGCTTGGATTATTTAGAGTTATTGCAAATGGAAATTTGAGTCTATTTATTTTGTTTGTGGGCATGTTTGAATTTTTTTGCTTGCATTATTTTTAATTCTCTCAAATCACATGGACAGCTGGCATATTTTTCATTGCCTTTTGTGGACATATTTGGAAATTTTAGTTTGCATTATGTAAAATTATGTCACCATCATGTGGGAATTGGGGCTATTTTATTTTCTTTAGTGCCCATGTTTGGATTTTTTTAGTTTGCATATTTAGAATTATTGAAGGTAGATGAAAATTTGAGTTTATTTTTTTTCCATGGGTTATTTTGATAGTTTATGGTTTATATTTAAAAGAAATAGAGTTGAAATTTGGGCAAATGTGTTTTTTTTTAATCTAATTTTTTGTATTCTTGCCGTAGTAATTAGTTTTGTTTTTTTGTGATCATTTTGATAATTTTTTGTATTTTTCTGATGGATAAAGGTGAAGTTATTAATAATCCAATTTCAATCATTTTGTGTTTTTTCTTTTTTCGGGTAAATTAGGACACGCTGACAGGTGGGCCCACCCGACGTTGTGCTGACGTCAGCTAGGGCGCAGCGGCCGCGGCGGCGATGCACACGCCGGCGGGAAATCCCGGCGTGCTGGGCGGCGCGAGCGGGCGCCCTCGACGCGCGCGGACCGGGCTACTCGGGAGAGGTGGTGCCGGCGCTCCTAGGTCGCTGGAGCGGCCCCGGCGGCGCGCGGAGCTGGCTGTGGTGCCGGAGATCGCCGCGGACGATCCCAGCGCGGAGGCGGCGTCTCGGCGGCCGATCTTCGGCGAGGAGGCAGAGGGAGCGACGGCGCTGCTCCATGTGCCCCTGGATTTGACCGGGGAGGCGCGCACCGGCGGCGGCGCGCGGCGGCGGCCGCGGCGATGACGGCGTCGCGCGGGGGAAGGAGGAGGACGCGGATGGTTTTGCAGAAATGACCTCGCCGTTTGACAAAATTTTGTTTAGGTCCTTCCGCAGTGGTGAACGTGGAACACATGCGAATATGCGGAAACTGGAGGTTTTTTTTTTGCAAAATGGCGTGGCGACCGGTGGGCGACGGCTGGACGCGCGACGACCGGCGGGTGACCGGGTAGGCGTGGCGAGCTCTGATGGTTATTAATCGCGATGAACAGTGCGCCGCGGCGATGAGGGGACGTGGTCGCATCTGGACCGTCTATTTGCAGGGATCGGACGGTTGGGAATTTGTGGCGACGTGGCCCAATGAACAGGCAGCGATCCCACCAATATAGTAGAATATAGTAGAATGTGTTTGATACACCAAAATGTCCGGAAAATTGTGAGTTGACCTTTAAAATAAATATCATGCATGTTTGAGCACATTAAAGGATTGCACTTGTTACAAGTTAGTAGAATCATTCAGTTCTAATATGGGGTTGTTCCAAATAATGCAATAAGTATAACGGGACCCCTTTTAACTTGTTGATCATGTTCAATGCTTTTAGGGTGCATTTAAAATGTCATGTCATCATGTTTGTGCATTGCACCTGTTGTGTTTGTGGTATTTATTGGTTCCTTTCCGGTGTTGTTTGTGCATCGGTAGATCAAGGAGCTGAAGCGCCACCACCGATCGTGACGATCCCTATTACCAGCCGTATCAACAAGGCAAGCGTAATCCCCCCCCCCTCTGAGCATATCTTATCCTATGTTTCCGCAAATATTTTCTCCACTATAATATTGCATGCGGTTCCAAATGTCAATTTTATTGGATTAGAGTATCCTATAGTTGCATTAAGTTTCCGATGCCAATACCTGTTTCCCTCCTATTATCCATAGGTTTGTATTGTTGGCCTGAGATACTAATATGCTAGTGTTGCTTAGCCATGCTTAGTAAATGCTTAGCTGTACATGGATGGTTCATGTTGGAAACAGGTGATGATTGCAGATGATGGTGGAGAATTGTGGTGACAGGTAATAAAATGCTTAAAGGTGGGGATGAGAGGCCACTGTGGTTGTGGTGCTTTGTCTCGTTCTCGCCGCCTAGGTGCGAGACTGAGCGTGCAACCATGCGTGAGGCCTATGCATTCGCAGTGAACCCTCATAGACTAAATAACTCGGGCGGGCTAGCCAGGGTCCTCTAGTTCGGCTTCCATTTGCGCGTGCGTGATGATGGTGGTTGAACTGGGATGAGGATGTGGTGTTAGGAAAATAGTGGCCGTGGGGCAGGGTGTTGAAGACTGCGTGCCTGCCGCCACTGATGATCCTGGAAAGTCCTTAACGAGGAGAAGTCGACACCGCTCCCACCCAGCCGGCTTTCCAAGGAAGAGAGCTAATGCAGGTAATGGGCCGACGGTACGCGTGGCAAACATTGTACACCCCTGCAGGGTAAATCTTTTCGAAAAGCCGTGTCCACGGTTACGGACGACTTGGGAAAGGACGATAAGATCATAGAATAACTTAACGGAATGATTAAAAACTGGGTACTAAAGGTACCACTCAAGATGCAAGGTTGACTTCCTCGAGGGTGATTCGGGGAGGTGCCTTTGTGAACAGGTACAGTGGTTGAATGAGGGAAAGGTGATCAGAAGAAAGAGTTACTTCTTACCCCTTTTAAAATACTCTGAATAGTCGATGCCATTGAGTTATGTTTTATAAATAAAATCAGCTTTATGCAAAACAGCCATAAAACTTTGAAAGCCTCATCGAGCTAAAGCTCTATATATAATCTTGCGAGTTCGTCGAACTCAACGTCGTTTGTTTTGTTTCAGAGGAGGACTTCACCGACCTCGAAGGTGGGTTCTTTGTGGACGTCGACGAGTAGTCTGGGGTTCCCAGGTGGCAGCTTGGGACATCCCGGAACAGCTGGCGCTGGATGTTTATCTGTAGGCCTCTTAGGCCATATTTGGATCTTGTTGTTTAGAACAACCTAATTTGCTTCCGCATGTTGTAATGTTGGGTCTGTGACCTCTGGTTGTATTTGCTATCTTTCTCTATTATAAGAGTTGAACTATAATGATTTGTGTCGTAGAGTCTGTGATGTGCCAGTTGTTCCACAAGTCTTGATCTCTCTATTATGCATTGAGGGTTGTGCCTGTGTTAAGGCATCAATCGGGGTGTTGCGTTGCCGATGATCCATTCCGAGCAACGCCTGCCAAAGGTTTTGGCCGGGGATTGGTAAACCCGTAACCTCCGGTTGTATCGCTTAACCGGTGACACACAATCACTGTATAGCAGTCGGGTCGGGGCGCCACAAGTTGGTATCAGAGCAGTACTGCCTGTAGGAAACCCTTCTACTGGTCGATGTTGAGTCTAGTGTTTGTGAAAATATTTTTAACCTAAAAATGAGTTGTGAAAACCATCTTAGGATTCTTTTTACTCCTTATCTGGTTACCCTCTAATCTCGGAGCAATCTTACCTCGATTTGAGTTAAAGGTTTTACTTCTCATGTTACTTCAAAATTAGAAACGGGTTGGGTTCTACCTTTAGTGTTATGTGTCCGTTGCTCCCGCTGCGTTGCAATCCCAAATCAACTCAGATGTTTCTACGAGTCTAATCATTTTCCTTTGGGTTTTAACCCAAGGACTTGAACATAAGGTCCCGGATTGTGCCAACTAGAGTGTGTTAATTGGTTTCTTAACCATTGCATCTCTCGCTAGTAGCACATGATGCTGATCTTTGACCCAAGTTCTATCTTGTTGATCCTTGTTATTGTTACACAATGTATTATCGTCCCTAGTCTGTGTACTTGAGTAGACGCTAATGCTATTGTTCGACCATTCGGAGAAAGATACTAACTGTGTCATTGTCAAATCTCCAGAATGGCTCGAGGAGGCCGTGGTAACCACAATGATGAGGATGATCCCGCCACCACCCTCGATGGCTCAGGTCTTGATGGCCATTGAGGAGAACCGTGGGCGCAATGAGCGTTGCTTGAGCAGTTGGTGCAGCAGAATGCACAGAGGAATGGCTGCAACACTCTCACTGAGTTCCTGCGCTCGCAGCCACCCACCTTTGCTGATGCTAAGGAGCCACTGGAAGCTGATGATTGGCTTCGTGCTTGGAGCGCAAGTTCTCCGCGCTGCATGTCCCAGTGGCTGAGCAAGTCAACTTTGCCACCTACCTCTTGGTTGGTGCGCTGGCTGTTGGTGGGAAAGCCATGTGGCTTGTTTCCAGCCAACCATGTCTTCACTTGGGCTGATTTCCGCACTGCCTTCCGTGCGGCTTACATTCCCAGCCGATCATGGATTTGAAGAGGAGGGAGTTCCTGGATTTGCAACAGGGACGTGGACCTCCGCACTTATGGTTGTGAATTCAACCATCTCTCTCGTTACGCCCCAAGGGACGTGACCAATGATGCTGACAAGCAAGAGCTGTTCCGCAAGGGTCTTGCCGCAGCTCCGCTATGAGTATGCCCTTCAGGTTCCAGACCTACCAGGAGCTGTTCAACCAGGCTCTTACTCTTGAGCAGGAAGAAAGGAACTTGAGGCTTCCAAGAGGCCCGCACACGGGGACCACCAGAGTTCCTCGGGTTCTGAGAGCAAGAAGCGCAGGGTGTTTGTTCCCTACAGCGCTGTGCCGCGTGCTCCATTCATGCCGAGAGCCGCGGGATACAGGCCACCACCTCCGCGCCCCACTACTTCGACACTTGGGGTAGGCGGAGTGGGTACCGTCCTATGCTACCTGCTCCACCTGGACTCACTTGCTACACCTGTGGCCAGGCTGGCCACTACTCCAGGGAGTGCCCCCAGAAGGCACCTATCACGAACTCCTGCACGAGCCCCTGCCACTCCAGCTGGCAAGGCTGGACCTATTGTGCGTGGTCGCCTGAACCACGTCTCTGCTGAAGAAGCTGAAGAGGACCCCGGCGTTCTCATGGGTGAGTTACGAATCAACAACAATTCAGCTACAGTTTTGTTTGATCTGGAGCATCGCATTCATTCATATCCATAGCTTTGCAAAAGACCACAAAATACCGTTCGAGAAAATGAGCCATCCCTTGGTGATCTCCACTCCTGGCTCCAAATGGCAAACCGATGGGGTTACTCCTGAGTCAGATTACTATCGGTTACTACTCTTTTCCTTTGCTTGGTAGCTCTGAGGTCAAGTGGCATTGATGTCATACTGGGCATGAACTGGCTAGCCAAATACCGGCTAATCTCGACTGTGCTGCCAAGACCGTCACCGTGACCACTCTTCCGGTGTTGAAGTATTGGTCTGCACTTCAAGACCTCCATCTTCATCATACCCAACTCACCTGAGATCCTCCTTTGCTTTATGGAAGGCGAATCCCCTCCTGAAATCCAGGACATACACGTGGTGTGTGACTTCCCGGATGTGTTCCCGGAAGAATTGCCTGGCATGCCTCCTGACCGAAGTGTGGAGTTTGTCATAGATCTACTTCCCGGTACCGCTCCATTTCCAAGAAGCCCTACCGTATGCCGGTGGAAGAGTTGGCTCTGTTGAAAGAGCAAATTGATCAGCTGTTAGCAAGGATTTCATCCAGCCTAGCAGTTCACCTTGGGGTTGTCCGGTACTCTTTGTCAAGAAGAGGGATTCTACCGTGCCTCGTCTAGTCTCTGACTATAGACCGTTGAATGCGGTGACAATCAAGAACAAGTATCCTATTCCTCCATCAATGATCTGTTGGATCAGTTAGCTGGTGCAACGTATTCTCCAAGATGGATCTGAGGTCAGGATACCATCAGATCAAGATCAGAAAGGAGGATATCCAAAGACGGCATTTGTTACTCGCTATGGCTCATATGAGTATACCGTCATGTCCTTTGGTCTCACAATGCTCCAGCTACTTTCATGAGGCTCATGAACTCCATCTTCATGGATTATCTTGACAAGTTTGTCGTCATTTACATCGATGACATCCTCATTATTCCAAAACCGATGAAGAGCATGGAACATCTTCGTTGGTTCTGACACGACTTCGAGAACACCGCCTCTATGCCAAGTTCTCCAAGTGTGAGTTTGGTTGGATAATCTTGTCTTCCTTGGTCATGTGATATCCGCTAATGGTGTGGCTGTCATTCCCGACAAGATTCAGTCCATTTTGGATTGGAAAACTCCAATGTCAGTCAAGGACATCCGTAGCTTTCTCGGATTGGCGGTTACTACCGCCGATTCATCGAAGGTTTCTCCAAGATAGCCAAGGCCCTGACTGACCTTCTCAAGAAGGATAAAATTCGTATGGACGGCCGAAGCTGAAGAGAGCTTCAAAACACTGAAAGCCAAACTCACGTCCGCTCCTGTGCTTGTCCTGCCGGACACAAGCAAGGATTTCGTCGTCTTCTGTGACGCCTCTCTGCAAGGCTTGGGTTGTGCTAATGCAAGATGGCCATGTGGTGGCATATGCTTCTCGCCAACTTAAGCCGCATGAGCACAACTACCCAACTCATGATCTAGAACTTGCCGCGGTGGTCTATGCTTTGAAGCAATGGAGACCATACCTGTTTGGTAACCGTTGCGAGATTTCTCGGATCACAAGAGTCTGAAGTACCTCTTCACCCAGCCGGATTTAAATCTCAGGCAAAGGCGTTGGTTGGAGTTAATCAAGGACTATGATGTGAGTCTGAACTATCAACCCGGCAAAGCAAACGTCGTGGCTGACGCGCTAAGTCGGAAGTCCTATTGCAACAATCTGATGATTGAAAAGGCCCAACCTGCCCTCATGAAGAGTTCTCTCGTTTGAACTTAGAAATTGTTCCCTCTGGCTACCTTGCAAATCTGGAGATCAAATCTACTCTTGTAGACCAGATTAAGGATGCTCAAACCTGACAAGGGTATTCTAAAAATCAAGGAAACATTGCTAGCGGGAAGGCCAAATGTTTTCTGTCAATGAATCCGGAGTTGTTTATTTTGGTGACCGCTTGGTAGTGCCAAAGAAACGAAATTGAGGGAGCTGATCCTCCAAGAAGCTCATGAATCTCTCTCTATTCATCCCGGTAGTACCAAATGTACCAAGACCTTCGACCACAATTTGGTGGACTCGGATGAAACGAGAAATTGCCAAGTATGTTGCTGAATGCGACACCTGTCGACGGGTAAAGGCTGAACATCAAAGGCCTGCCGGCACTCTTCGCCCTATTGCAGTCCCCGAGTGGAAATGGGATGAAATTGGTATGGACTTCATCACCGGGTTTCCCCGATCTCAAAAGGGCAACAATGCAATCTGGGTAATCATTGATCGACTGTCCAAGGTTGCTCACTTCCTACCAGTCCGTGATGATATACGGGCAAGTCAACTTGCTGACTTATATATGGCTCGTATTGTTCCATTGCATGGGGTCCCTCTGAGGATCATATCGGACCGTGGAAGTATCTTTGTATCCAAGTTTTGGCAGAGTTTCCAAACTGCTATGGGGTCCCGTCTCAACTTCAGTACCGCCTACCATCCTCAAACTGATGGTCAGACCGAAAGAGTGAACCAAGTTTGGAAGACATGCTTCGGGCATGTGTAATCTCTTTTGGCAAGGGTTGGGAAAAGTATCTCCCTTTCGCGGAGTTCTCCTACAACAATAGCTATCAAGCTAGTCTGGGCATGGCTCCATTCGAGGTTCTCTATGGAAGAAAATGCCGCACTCCTCTAAATTGGTCCGAGACCGGAGAGAGAGCACTCTTTGGTCCATGTGATATCAATGAAGCTGAGGAGAAGGTTAGAATCATAGAGAGAATCTGAAGATTGCTCAGTCTAGGCAGAAGAGCTACTATGATAAGCACCATCAGGAAATTCACTATGAAATTGGTGATAAAGCTTATCTCCGCGTCTCTCCCCTTCGTGGCGTTCGCCGCTTCGGTATCAAAGGGAAATTGGCCCCTCGCTATGTTGGCCCTTTCACCGTTCTGGCCAAGCGAGGAGATCTTTCTTATAAGTTGGAGTTACCGGTCATCTTCCCAAATGTACATGATGTGTTTCATGTCTCCCAACTTCGCCGGTGTTTCAAAGATCCTATCCATGGAGTCAATCATGAAGATAGATCTCCAGGAAGATCTCACTTATCGCGAGCATCCTATTCGTGTCCTGGATGAAGCCGAAAGAAAGACCCGTAACAAGACTACCAAGTTCCTCAAAGTTCAATGGTCTCACCATTCCGAGGAAGAAGCAACTTGGGAAAGAGAGTCTAGTCTTCGTGAGGAGTATCCCGACTTCTTTTCGCAACCTTAGAATCTCGGGGCGAGATTCCTGTAAGGAGGGTAGAATTGTAACAGCCCAAAGTTTGTGAACCTCAAAAACCCGAGTAAAATTTTCGCTTTTGCATTCCTCATGCATCATGGCATCATCCTTACCTTGTTAAGATTAAAACAAATGGTGTGGCAACATCTACACAACAAATGCTAGAAATGGTTGCAAATCTTTTCAATGACTTGAGGAAGTTTGTGACAAGTAAAAACTATTTGAAGCTTGTATATTTGTCAAGGAAGTTACAAGCGTTCAAACTTATTAGTTGGAGCTTGCTTAAATTTTCTTAAGGAAAATTAATTGGAAATTAAGAAAATTGCCCTAAGCAACTCCCTATTTTATTCCCCAAGCAAATGGACTCCAAATGCCTTCCAATTTCTAGGAGTGCTTGCCAAGGGTGCAGGGAAGTTGCACAAAAATTCACATAATTTTTGGAGGTGTTTAAATGCCTCAAGTAATTCAAATCCTGTGCTGAAATAATTTCCCAGAACTGGAAAGGACCAGTTTGTGATGGGAACAAAAGATCCAGGGGGCTTTTTGTAAATCATCTTCTTCCTCTCCCCTGTAGCGACCGAGGCGCTCTGCTCGCGCCGCACCGTCGTGCTCGCGCCGCACCCGCGCGTCGCCGCGCCCTCCTCTGTGCTGTCGTGGGCCCTGCGAGGAGAGCACGCACACGAGCCGCTCTCTCTCTCTCCCCGCTGTTCTCCCGCTACTTCCCCGCGCTATTAGGGACATCGAACTCCGATGATTCTTCCGGTTTCATCCCCCTCTCTCGAGTTGTGTAAATTAATTTGTATTGTTGTTGAAAACAAATTATTAAAAGCACGCGTTTAAAAGAGGGAAATTAAAAGTGTAATAACTTTTTATCGGGACATCATAAAAATGTGTTCGATACACCAAAATTTCCGGAAAATTGTGAGTTAACCTTTAAAATAAATATCATGCATGTTTGAGCACATTAAAGGATTACACTTGTTACAAGTTAGTAGAATCATTAAGTTCTAATATGGGGTTGTTCCAAATAATGCAATAAGTATAACGGGGACCCCATTTAACTTGTTGATCATGTTCAATGCTTTTAGGGTGCATTTAAAATGTCATGTCATCATGTTTGTGCATTGCACCTGTTGTGTTTGTGGTATTTATTGGTTCCTTTCCGGTGTTGTTTGTGCATCGGTAGATCAAGGAGCTGAAGCGCCACCACCGTATCGTGACGATCCCTATTACCAGCCGTATCAACAAGGCAAGCGTAATCCCCCCCCCCCCCTCTGAGCATATCTTATCCTATGTTTCCGCAAATATTTTCTCCACTATAATATTGCATGCGGTTCTAAATGTTAATTTCTATTGGATTAGAGTATCCTATAGTTGCATTAAGATTCCAATGCCAATACCTGTTTCCCTCCTATTATCCATAGGTTAGTATTGTTGGCCTGAGATACTCAATTATGCTATGTTGTTGCTTAGCCATGCTTAGTAAATGCTTAGCTGTACGATGGATGGTTCATGTTGGAAACAGGTGATGAATTGTTCAGATGATGGTGGAAAATTGTGGTGACAGGTAATAAAATGCCTAAAGGTGGGGATGAGAGGCCACTATGGTTGTGGTGCTTTGTCTCGTTCTTGCCGCCTAGGTGCGAGTTCTTTACCTCTTGAACCAAGACTGAGCGTGCAACCATGCGTGAGGCCTATGCATTCGCAGTGTAGGAACCCTCATAGACTAAATAACTCGGGCGGGACTAGCCAGAGTCCTCTAGTTTGAGCTTCCATTTGCGTGTGCGTGATGATGGTGGTTGAACTGGGATGAGGATTGTGGTGTTAGAAAAATAAGTGGCCGCGGGGCAGGGTGTTGAAGGCACTAGCGTGCCCTGCCGCCACTAGCGTGCCCTGCCGCCACTAATGATCCTGGAAAGTTCTTAACGAGGGAGAAGTCGACGCCGCTCCCACCCAGCCGGCTTTCCAAGGAAGAGAGCTAATGTACAGGTAATGGGCCGGACGGTACTCGTGGCAAACATTGTACACCCCTGCAGGGTAAATCTTTTCGAAAAGCCGTGTCCACGGTTACGGACGACTTGGGAAAGGACGATAAGACCATAGAATAACTCGAACAGAATGATTAAAAACTGGGTACTAAAGGTACCACTCAAGAATGCAAGGTTGACTTCCTCGAGGGTGATTCGGGGAGGTGCCTTTGTGGAACAGGTACAGTGGTTGATGATGGGGAAAGGTGATCAGAAGAAAGAGTTACTTCTTACCCCTTTTAAAAATACTCTGAATAGTCGATGCCATGGAGTTGTGTTTTATTAAATAAAATCAGCTTTATGCAAAACAGCCATAAAACTTTGAAAGCCTCATCGAGCTAAAGTTCTATATATAATCTTGCGAGTTCGTCGAACTCAACGTCGTTTGTTTTGTTTCAGAGGAGGACTTCACCGACCTCGAAGGTGGGTTCTTTGTGGACGTCGACGAGTAGTCGGGGTTCCCAGGTGGCAGCTTGGGACATCCCGGGTCAGCTGGCGCTGGATGTTTATCTGTAGGCCTCTTAGGCCATATTTGGATCTTGTTGTTTAGAACAACTTAATTTGCTTCCGCTTGTTGTAATGTTGGGTCCGTGACCTCTGGTTGTCATTTGCTATCTTTCTCTATTATAAGAGTTGAGCTATAATGATTTGTGTCGTAGAGTCTATGATGTGCCAGTTATTCCACAAGTCTTGGTCTCTCTATTATGCATTGAGGGTTGTGCCTGTGTTAAGGCATCAATCGGGGTGTTGCGTTGCCGATGATCCATTCCGAGCAACGTCTGCCAAAGGTTTTGACCGGGGATTAGTAAACCCGTAACCTCCGGTTGAATCGCTTAACCGGTGACACACAACATCAGTGTATAGCAGTCGGGTCGGGGCGCCACACCCTTGCCCAAGTCGGTTTGGGGAGTCCTTGTCCAACAAGGACTCCTCCCCCCGCCCCCCATTTTTCCTTTTTTGCCAATTTCCTTTATTCTTTTCCTAATTCAAGTTGGACTCTTTTAAATCTCCAATTTAAACAAGGAAGGAGAGAGGGAGACTTGGTGCGGCCGGCCTAGAGGTGGGGTCCATGTGGCCAGCCCACACTAGGTGTGGTGCGGCACGTAGGGCACCCCCCTCTCTCCTCCGGTGCATCCCCCCTCTCTCCTCCGGTGCATCCCCCCTTCCCGGTAAACCTCTGAAACTCTTCCGGAACCAAATATACTCTATAGATAAAATCATCGACTCTATCCACTGATGTCGGAAACACTTCCCGGCATCCCGGAACATCTCATGTTCGCCATATTTTTCTCTCGGGAAATTCTGCCCTATACCGGCATTATTTCCCTCTCATGATAACTTCACCGGAACTTCTCCGAATCACTCCGGAGTTGTTCCTGTGAGATCAGAGGGACTCCGACCACTTCTCATAACCATAAAACTACAAATTTATTCTCTCAATAAAAGATTGAATCACGGCTTAAGTGTGTGATCCGAAAGGTTCGGTAGCACATAGACATGTCTGGGAGCTTACCAGACAATAACTAGCATTGGAACCTAGACGGCCGTACTAGCTCCTATGTATTCACGAGTGAATGAGAGAACCTGTGTGTTTCTCATTACGCTAATCCCCTTACGTACACGATACCAATGATATCTCGAGATTGAGACAATGTGCTCTATTGTGATCAAACCCTTTGATCATAACACATATAATTCTCGTACCAATATCATTCTCTTTTCTCATTCCATATTTTCATTGTCCCGTGATTATTCACGCTATGTCTGTCCAGCCGATTGGGTGACAATAATAATACTAAGATGGCCTAGAGGATGTATCTCTTCATCGTTTGGAGGAGTAAGTGTCATTCTTGCATAATCTATGTTCCAATACATTATTCTAGTTCACACCCAAAAGTCACCGTTATGGTCCCCAGTTACGGCGAGACGTTAGGTGGCGATCAAAGTATGAGTGTCGAATAAGCGGTCACCAGATATTCTCATAGCAAAGGAATACAGCTAATGAAAACTAAAAATATGATCAATTGCTACCTTCATCATTAACGATTAGTCTCTTAGCAAGATCATACAATGGGTCGGTTCAGTACTACTGTCATTCCGACAATAAACTCCTATAGTTGTGTGACTTATACAAAGTCCATGAGCAGGAAAACATGATCATCAAATAATGAGATAGGCTAGTCTTGGAGACAGGACCAGGAACACTTTTACTTGTTCGTATCTCTACACCTGTATTGGAGGTTTTCCTCTTGAACATGTTGTATTTGCTATTCAAGTGCCCAATACAGTTATAGCATAAAGATATAAACATTAATAATAAACTTGGAGATAAATAATAACTAAAGTATTATTATCTCTAGGGCATATCTCCAACACCCTCGAATGTCGTCCTCGCTGAAAATGAATAATAGGTAATAGTTGTGTTGCCTTATTTGTCTGACTTCATAATTATATTAAATGTTGTTAATGAAAAGGCGTTTATGTAGTTACTCCACTGATGTGAAGAAGTTATCCCAGGGCAATGCAGACATGCCATCGAAGTGCAAGAGATCACATGAATCAACATTTTAACTGTCCAGATGATGTCTCGCTTCAGGATTATGGAACCCATAGGACAATGAGAAGATCCACTCGGTTTCCTAGTGATCTTACAAGATTAGAGGGTGAATCTTCACAATTAATGTGAGAGAAGTTGCCATTCGAAGAAACAGTTTAGCTCACACCACCTGCAGTGTCGTCCTCGCAGAAAATGAATAATAGGTCATAGCTTTGTTGCCTTCTCTGTGGTACTTCATGTTTATATTAATTGCTATTAATCAAAGGGTGTTTATTTATAGCACACAATGTTATTCCACCAGTGCCAAGAAGTTAGCCCAGGGCAATGCATATATTCCATCAAAGTGTAAGAGATGTGTTGAATCAACATTTAATTGTCCAGATGATGTCTCGCTTCAGGATTATGGATCCCAAAGGAGCAAGCTTGTCCACTTTATTCTCTATCCCTATTCCCTCTTGTAGGATATAGAAATGACTGAGCCCTCTATGAACACCATCATTAAGAAGTATGGGCCCAAACTCTAGGGGAAAGATTTTCATATCGATGCTGTATGCCACGTGGAAAGCTTGTTCACCTACAGCCATTTAGGCCCTATAGGTAGGGAAAGATTTTGGGGCTCTTTTACACTGCCACATCACCATACTTTCCCTAGAGTTATATCCCTACCATATTTAAATCATACCCTAGGGAAACATCATGTTCATCTATGCACAATTCAAATATGTAATTTGAACTTGAATTCATAACTGCAATAATTCAAATTGGAGCCAAAATTATGAATGGAAAGTCATCTCACTTAATTAATCTAGATTTATTGATACCAATCATCACATGCATACATTAGATGCCAAGACATCACTAGCCATCACACATGTATGTCAAAGAAAACAGGCTAGTTAGCTAGACTTTGCTACAACTAACCAATTGAACAACTCAATCAGCATGTACTAGAGTTTCCTACGTCACAAAACATGAACCAGCATGTTTGCTATACATGCACCAAAATGTTACTCCACGCACATCCCAAAATGTTTGCGATCAATGATATTTCAGTAGTACAAAACATGCGTATAATTTCAAGTTATCACCAAACAAAACTTGCAAGACTATTGCTAATATTTCAGTTTATACTCTAGAAGTTTATGTAAATGTGCTAACCTAATCATACACGTGAACCTACTATTAATATATGTATTTATTAGATAGCAGACTTTAGAGATCTCTACCATGATATTAAGGATATTAAAATATAGTTGAAAACACATAAAAATAAGCACCCTATAAGTTATGTAAATATGAAAATAATTCATGGAGAAATTATTTATGACAACGAGTTTAAATTATAATGGCACAATTTGTATTGTTATACATTGGAATAATATAATAATGAATGATATAAGTAATAGTGCCAACATTCAAATGTGGTTTAATATGACAACTAATTAATAGAAAACTATACACGCTAAGATTATAGTTTGATAATATTAATTCACAAATAAGTATAAAAATTTAGTATAAATATATATGTATTTCAATCTCAGAACTTCATTATCTATTAGGCGAAATGCCCAAGCTTCTGTCAGATATCCAAAAGGCCTTTTATGACCTAGAGTTCCTCCCTCATCTGGAACTAAAGTACTCAGGTTAAAATGGGCTTTTAAGATCATTAGCTTTATCTTTCTGAAATACATCTAAACTGACTGGTACAGTAGTCTAGATTTTCTAAAGAGCCTTTTGAAGTTATGTTTCTAAAGAGTGTGCGGGGGCATATGGTGGTACATTGCACGTAACAAGCTGATACAAGATATCTGGTGCATCTACCCGTGAATTCCTTGTTAGAGACAATAAAGGTCCCAATGTTTGAATGGTGTGCTTGTAACATACTCGTTATGAAACAAATATCCGAGAAAGCTATTGAACCTTTTGCTTACTGCACCAGACTATCTATTTATCATTCCGTTATTCATAGTATCCTGGCATTTGTTGCATTTGTACATCATGTCGGGAGGCCATGGTGTTGGCCCAGGATATTTGGAGCTCTGAGGTTTGTGTTGCCTTCAGACTTCCAAACACCGATGCTCCTAGATTTCAGTGTCACTAGAGTTTTCAGGGATGTATGAAGTTGTTTGATGATGTGAAGAGTGCACCATTAAGAGAGGAAGTCCAACCAGGGAGCTCGCATTTCAGCAAAGCATGCTTCCCAGAAAACACTATTGGAAATTTTCTGGATACTTTGAAGTTTAATTTTAGCACAAAAAACTAATTTCCAGGCCTTCTACATGTGGCGCATGGCACCCTACTCCAGGCCTGCGTTACCAATACCTCGACAGCAGATGAATCTTCAGAACAAGCCTCTAGCAGGAAACTTTGATGCCAAGGGCTAGAGCCGGCCCATAGGCCGGGAAAAGAGGGCGGCCGCCCCGGTCCCTAGAGAAAAAGGGTCCCTTAGTAACCATTGTACTATTTCCATTATTTTGAAAAAATATTGAATATATGAAAATATCAATTTGTAGGACCAAGTCGACATAATAGTGATATTGTGTAACACATATGAACAAACCAATTCAATCAACAACGACAGTTTTAGTTAGGATGTTAGTCTCTTCCGTGTAAATGTTTAAAATCAAATATGTGTTAACGGGATTTCCAAGTTTGATTTTTTTGCCTGACATTTTATTTGAGAAATAGATATGATTTGTTGCAGACACCAGATGATACCAAATGCTTTGCAAACGAGCATATCTCATTGAAATCATTGTAAAATATACTTAGCGATCGATGATATTTTAATAGTAGAAAACATGCGTATAATTTCAACTTATCACCAAACCAAACTTGCAAGACTATTGCTAATATTTCAATATATACTCTAGAGTTTACATAAATGTGCTTACCTAATCATACACGTGAACCTACTATTAATATATGTATTTATTAGATAGTACACTTTAGAGGTCACTACCATGATATTAAGGATATCAAAATAGCGTTGAACACACATAAAAAATAAACAACCTATAAGTTATGTAAATATGAAAATAATTCATGGATAATTTAATTATGACAACGAGTTTAAATTATCATGGCACAATTTGTATTGTTATACATTGGAATAATATAATCAAGAATGATATAAGTAATATTATCAACATTCAAATGTGGTTTTACTATGACAACTAATTGATAGAAAACTACACACTAAGAATATAGTTGGATAAAATCAATTCCAAATAAGTATAAATATATATATGTATTTTAATCTCATAACTTCGTCATCTATTGAAAATATGTTTGGGCCGGCATTGCCAAGGACTTCATCATCTTAGAGGTCATTGGTATAGTTGAGCCAACAAATGTGGAACAACAAACTATATTAGAAGCTGCTATTCAGGCTGATAAAAGATGCTTTTATCTGAATGGTTCAAAGGCTTTTTGATTATGAAGATCCCATCAACGTATCAGTTTGGCTTCCAGAGGGAAAGACAAGATGCATAGGGCCTTTTGAAGAACATCAGAGATTTATTTGAGCACTCGGGCAATGATTACGTTGAATCATTCTTTGACATCATTTTGGGTGAAATGCCCAAGCTTCTGTCAGATCTTCAAAAGGCCCTTTATGACATGGAGTTCCTCCATCATCTGGAACTGAAGTAGTTAGGTTAAAATGGGCTTGATCATTAGCTTTATCTTTCTGAAATACATGGTACAGTAGTCTAGATTTTCTAAATAGTTTTTTGAAATTATGTTTCTAAAGAGCCTGCGGGGGCATATGGTGGTACATTGCACGTAATAAGCTGATACACGATATCTGGTGCATTTACCCGTGAATTCCCTATTAGAGACAATAAAGGTCACAACGTTTGTATGGTGTACGTGTAGACATACTCGTTAGGAAACAATTGTCCGAGAAAGTTATTGAACCTTTTGCTTAGTGCGCCAGACTGTCTATTTAGCATTCCGTTATTCATAGTATCCTGGTATTTGTTGCATTTGTACATCATGTCGGGAGGCCACTGAGGTTTGTGCTGCCCTCAGACTTCCAAACACCGATGATCCTAGATTTCAGTGTTACTGGAGTTTTTCAAGGATGTTTGAAGTTGTTCGATGATGTGAGAGTGCACCATTAAGAGAGGAAGTCCAACCAGGAAGCCGCATTTCATCAAAGCGTGCTTCCCAGAAAACACTATTGGAAATTTTCTGGATACTTTGAAGTTTAATTTTAGCACACAAAACGAATTTCCGATATTTATCCGGATAATAAGTAATCTAGGATAAGGAGCTGGGTGCTAACCAAGTCTAAAAGCAGATTCTAGTAAAGCAAGCAGGTCAAGGAGTACTGCACCTTGACCACCACGCGATGTGCATTGACAAATTATTGTTGACAAAAGGAACCTCTGAAAGAAGTCTTTACCAACCAAGAACACTACTGACCTAGAAGGCCACCGTCATCCTCTCATTGGCGATGCCTACAGGCTCTTTCAACAGGTCACCATTGCGGGGTTGGTGAGAAGATTGCAGAAAGGTACTTTGACATGAGATGCCAAAGGGAAGAGAAGATTACTTGTTGATTTGTTTCGATCTCGATTCACACTTCTTCACCAACTCCAACTACAAAGTATGATGGGCTACGTACTCCTGAAAACGGAGGCAGGAGAGACGAGAATAGATTCTTGCTGGTACCATTCCTCGCCATAGAAAGCTCCAGTGGGTGTAAATCTTTGCGAGATTTACACCTATGTCATGCCACCTATGTAAATAGAAGATCAGCATACATAGAATTCATCACCAAGTTCATGGTCCACTTGCATCAATAGGTCATATGATTCATGACCAGAAATTGTCCATTATCATCAGTACCAAATGATTACAGCTCATACAACTCAAACATTATGTAGGGAAGTATTTGGTCTTACATAATATTACCCACATTTAGGGCGTGTTTGGAACGCCAGAATGCCTACACAAGAATGCCCTCTATTCGTCGTCCAAGATTATCTTTGGACGAAAAGAGAGCTTAGAGAGGAAAACAGAGCTACGTGTCAGGTGTGCATGGAAGGAGAAGACCCCTTTCAATTGGGGGTAGGTGATGAAGTTTTTGCTGGGTGGTGTGACCGAGAATGCATATATACATGGACGTTGGTAGGTTGGCGTGAAAAACCCTGCCCTGCCCTGGCCTCCACTACGTACTGCGTTTTCAGCAAAGTGTCGCCGCCACTATTCAGCTAGCACTAGCTTAGATCAACACCTAACACACTTATAAGCGGTCCTCGTCCTGCTCCAACAACGCCACACCGCGCCATCCATTTGATAAGAATTCCAGTCCTCCAGCTCCTGCGTCGTCTACAATGGCTGCTGCTACTACCACAGGTAACAACTGTACAAAAATCGATCTTCAAAACTGAAGAAGAAATGCAGCAGTTTAACTTTGATCAGACGCATGAAGCACATGTCATGGCGTCGTACGTGTGCCTGAGTTTAATCTGTTCTTTATGCATCGATGGTGTGCATGCAGCGAACGGGAGCACGCCGGTGGGGCTGCTGGTGCTCATGGCGGTGGCATTGGCGGCGGGGTGGTTCGCGAGCGCCGTCCGTCCGCCCCGCCGACGCCGTGCGGGACACCTGGAGGGCCGCCGGTGACGGCGCCGAGGTGCGACGGGACGGGCGGTTCCTGGCGTACGCGGAGTCCGGCGTGAGCCGGGACGGCGCGCGGTTCAAGGTCGTCTACTCGCACGGCTTCTCCGGCAGCCGCATGGACTCGCCGCGCGCCTCGCAGGCGTTGCTGGAGGAGCTGGGCGTGTACATGGTGGCGTTCGACCGCGCCGGGTACGGCGAGAGCGACCCTGACCCGCGCCGGTCGCTGCAGAGCGCGGCGCTGGATATCGAGGACCTCGCCGACGCGCTCGGCCTCGGCGACAAGTTCCACCTCATATGCTCCTCCCTCGGCTGCCACGCGGCATGGGCCTCCTTCAAGTACATCCCACACAGGTACCGTCAAAGTCGTACGCTGAAACTGAACACCGTGTAGTAATGTTCAGTGACACTGACTGGTTCTATGTATTGGCGACTGGGTCATGCAGGCTCGCCGGGGTGGCGATGATGGCGCCGGTGATAAACTACCGGTGGTCAGGGCTGCCGAGGGGGCTGGCACGGCAGCTGTACCGGCGGCAGCCGCTGGGCGACCAGTGGTCGCTCCGTGTCGCCTACTACGCGCCGTGGCTGCTGCACTGGTGGATGAGCCAGCCATGGCTGCCAACCTCCACCGTCGTCAGCGGCTCCGGCTCCTTCCCCAACGCGCTCGACGAGAAGAACCGCCTTATGGCCCTCTCCACCGGAATCTTCCAAAAGGTTCGTCCTCTCTTCCTGCACCATATGTCGACGTCTTAAGGCCATGGCGATATGATCGAGACATTACCTATCGTGTGCAGAGGGCGAGCGCAGCCACGCAGCAGGGCGTCCAGGAGTCGTTCTACCGCGACATGGAAGTGATGTTCGGCAGGTGGCCGGAGTTCGAGCCGACAGACCTTGGGAAGGAGGCGCCGCCGTTTCCGGTGCATCTGTTCCAGGGCGATGAGGACGGAGTCGTGCCGGTGCAGCTGCAGCGGCACATATGCAGCCGGCTTGGCTGGATCAGCTACCACGAGCTCGCCGGGGTGGGGCACTTCCTGTCGGCGGTGCCAGGGCTCGGTGACAGGATCATCAGCACGCTCCTGCCAGAGCGGCGGGTAACAGCTCAAACGCCGTGGTGTCTGTTCGTCTTGAAACCAAGGACGACTGATCCTCTGTAGTTCTGTAGGTAGAAACCTGTAGAAAGCAATGCTGAAGAAAAAAGAGTGCATTTGATGTAGCACTAGCTGAACCACTTACTGTACTGTACAAAGAAACTGAAGAAATTATGGCATATCTATGTATATTTCATTAGAGAGTAATTTGACGTCATTTTACATAGTTTTATCCATTACAATCAGAAGAAGCAAATTAACAACCTCATCCAAACCGTTTAATTTACAAACAGCTACAAAGAACAATAACTAGTGATTTTCAAGCTATGATCTATCACAGTAAATGTGACCCAATGTTACAACAGAGTAAAAACTATGGCAGCCAAAAGCTGCAAGATCACCAAACACCAAAATCTTGGCTGTAAATGGCAGAAAAAAAGCACAGCCGGGGAGGAAGAATAACCGCTGACCATCTCCCGCATTGAGCTGCTATGAATCCAAATATATTCACAACCAGGAAGTAGGAATCAAGCATTGATTTCTGCGTTGCACTGCTGCTCCCTCTGACAGCTTCTGCGACTCCAGAACATGCCGGAGCAGGTGGTCTCAAGATCCTGCTCTCCCCTCTTATCCAACTCGGTGCTTGCGCTGTGTGAGGGCCGCGGGATTGCACTTCGGAGCCATCCTGCGTTTCTGTCGAGCCACATGGATCATCGTCGCTGCACCTGTAGGTTTGGAGGGCGGACGAAGGAAATGGGCTGCAGGTGAGTGGACAGACTAACTCGGAAGAGAGAGCTGCAACACGGTTGCGCCTGATTTCAGCTTTGCAGACAGTTGCTGGGGAATCTACAGATCGGGTGTTCAGAATGCATGGATTGCAGAATGTCAGTGCGGAGCTTGATTTAAACCCTTCTGTCGGTGTGCTGGGTAACTTAGTGAATGACATTATTCCATTCCGACAGAGAGGGCATGGGATAGACCCAGCCGGGCCTGTGAACTCGACACGGACGTTGCTGGTTGAGCAAAGATAAGAGCACATTTGATGCAGAACTCATGACTACAGCCTGAAAGAAGAATGTAATGTTAGGATACAAGCATTACATTTTCACATGGTTGTGAACAGGTAATGTGATTCACATGATTAAGTGAAAACCTCTAACAAAACCATACGACTTCTTAAAACCACTTCATACAGGCAAGTTTCAGGTTGTGCAATGCTTTAATAACTGGTTTCACATCTCTACTATTATCACTGCTTTTAGCATTTGTGAAATAAGGTAATTCGCAAAAGGCTGGATCATATGCACCTGTAAGGATACAAAAATTTAGCTTTTTACAGAATATTATGCCATTGAATGATCACCTCAACTTATCACTACAGCAAGGTATATTTGCCAACCCGTTAACTGTTTCAAGTTAGTGATCGAATAAAACAGTCTAGGTATTCTAACCACATCGAACAACAAATTACAATTTACAAGTGCTAAGATGCATAGTGTTCTACTGTTCTCCAAAAAACAAAATGGATAGAGAAGATGAAGGACTAGTGCATATTCAAGATTAGAATGTAATATGAACATATAACATATTCAGAAATAGATGAGCTTAGATTAGATTAGACAGGACCATGTCCATCTCCTGACAAATTACTATGATCTTTTTATCCAAGCATCATTGAGAAGTCTGCACAATATATCTTTGTCCTTAAGGAATGAGATAATGTTAATGCAAGTGTTTAACGTTGCCCCCACCTTCAGCAGCTACAGAGCAAGACCGTTCCAGGCAAACTGCACAAAGGTCGCTCTCATCCACAGAGGATATGGTATGTTGCAACCCAAATTCTCTGCAAAGGCACATAAAAGAAGATTATAAACATGAAACGTACCATTATACAGTCAGAACAGAAAGCGCTTGTTATCTAAGGTGAAATAAGTCAAAGCACTGTCAATTCAATCTAGGTATTAACTCAAATATGTTTGACTTCAGAGTTCAGACAATTGGAAATTAAACACAATCAATTCCTTAGCGGAAAAGGTAACTACGCCATGGGGATGGAACTCGTTGAGGATGATAAATCACAAGATAAGTTTTGATATTTGCTCTATGCCCGTCCCAGCCCAACAACATACTACGGGTTGGCCTTGTTCAGGAGTTGCCTTTCTACAAGTATTTCCAAAACCATGGCAATTCCACAAGACACATAAACTGGCCCAATTGTTTATAAATACCAGATCAGCTAGCATGCAGAATGAAACTGATTTAGTTGCATCATCGTGTGTTTTCTCAAAAAGCAAAGGATTCACAAGTAAAGCAGCCGTTATTGTTATCCATAAAAGTAAGAACTGTCATATTTTACCTAAAACAGACAAAAACAATATGTAGTGTGGTGGGTTTGGTTATGTACTAACCTGCTATATTAAGTATGCTCATAAGTGGCAAGGCCAGGTAACTAGATGGCTGAATTGCAGGGATAATAGTATGCGAATTTGGAGAGAGCAATGCCTCCAAACCACGGCGCCCAAATATCCTAGCAACATCCATCGGAAGCCACCTAAGAACAAGATACACGTTAGTACTTGTTTAAAAAAGGAAAACATATATATGTTAGGTTCAAGTAGTACCGGCCAAGTTAATTAACAATATCTGTTATCGGTCAATAAATAATTTTAAATACCACTTGACATTAGTAATTACACACAGACTCTTACCCATTGCAATTGAGTGTCAACCTGCTAGCACCTTTTGAAAGAAGTACTGTGATGGTGGCATCAACAAATATCAGAACGAATCAACATACATGCGGCAAGTACAGTCAAGAAATGCTAGTTGACAAAAAAGTGATGCTGCTTTATAACAGTAATATACCTGGCAACACTCCAGACTCCCCCCACCGGCTGCGTAATGCAAAGGGGTACTTCCAGCTCCTGATACGTAAAGACATAATTGAATAACCCATTTGAGATAAGAATAGTTACTGCATATCATCTGAACTAAGAACAATCACTTGCCTATCAAATTTGATGTAGTTCCGTATGGAAATGTGACAGCTGAGACATTTGCACCTAATTCAATCAACAATTGCATGCAATCAAAATGCCATTCAAAGCTGCCATGTGAAGAGCTGTAACACCACCATCAGCAGGTTTGTTGATGTACCTTACACGAGCACTGAACAAAGATGGTATATAATTAATTGCTAATTATTTCAAACGGAAAGACGACACTAGATTGACATTTGAGTATTTGACAATACGTACGGTTCATTAAACTTCAGTCCCAATGAAGAAGTAGGACTACTGCCACTATTCGCCTGGCTATCACCACCATCTGCCACCGAAGAGGCACTATCGTCCAACGCACACTTGGGACGTAGTCAGCAAGTAACAACCTTACACATCGAACAAGTCCATCGTGTGCTGCAAAGTGCAATGCCGTTCGACCACTCAAGTAATCCGCCCTGGTAACCTTTCAAGCAACCCAAACAAAAACATTAGTCAGCAACTTCCTGATGTCAGGCAGAAATGAACATACTGTAAACGACATCACAAATATCATACATTGCATTTGAAGAGCAAAAGCATCTGAACCACCTCCCAGTGTCCATGGCGACATGCATGCATCAACGCAGTCTTCATCCATACATCCAAATAAATGGAAACAATCAGCCAAATGTTTCAACTCGGATAAAGATTGTAGAAACGGATCACAGTCTATCTATCCGTGGCCAAGCTCAGGCAGGACACCTCCAAAGCACTATACGAACACAATTTTTGGTTTGTTCGATATTGCAAGATCAAGTCTTTTTCCCATCACTCAGTCACTAAGAAGCAGAGCAAGATAGAAATCACCAAAAACACTGAATCCTCAAACTACTTTTTACTAGAAACATGAAACGAGAGCTGGTAATTTCACTACGTCTAAATGGCAGATCTTACATTTGCTGGATTTCTGACCATGAAATGCATAAAACAGAAAGATCTACCTGACCACAGTAGTTCCGCGCGTTCACATCCGCGCCCTTCTCCAGCAACAGCGTCACAATCTGCACATAAGGCCAAAACAAACGACCGACTCGTCGATCAAATCGAACAGTAAACTGGGCAAATACTACATAGCAGCGCAAGGAGAGTGCACGGACGTCGAGGTGGCCCTTGGCGGCGGCGAAGTGGAGCGGGGAGTTGAGGCCCCCGAAGGTGGAGTAGCGCGCGAGCGCCGGGCTGAGCTCGAGCAGCATGCGCGCCTCAACGGCGTCCCCGTCCCGCGCCGCCGACAGCCGCTCGCCGGACGCGGAGCACCCCAGCGAGTTCCCCATCGCGCCGCCGCCGCCGCCGGCGGCGACGGCGTCTCCGTGGCCACGGATAGAATAACACAGGCGCGGGCGCCTGGAGCCAACGAGTTGCCGGAGGCAATAGTCGGTGGGCTCGCCGGCGGCGAGGTGCGCTCGTGATTTGCGGGTGGTGGTGGGTCGTCTTCCGTCTGTTCTGGGGTCTCAAATTTTCCGAAGCCCGGAAGAAGGGGGAAGGAGAAAGAGAAGAAGAATGAGAATGAGAAGGCTCGGCTTTGTTTTTTTCTTCCATCGCTTTATATATTCTAGGTTTAAAATGTACACCTTTGGATTTAACCACCCCAGCTTAGGTCTTTTAAATGATCTCGTTACACGTTCACCACTGGACCGTGCCACTGGAGTGTGGGCCCAAGAAGAGAGTGGCAAGAGCCTACTAAATATAGTGACAAAATACAAAGATCCCACTTAGCATAGCTCATTAGAACCGCATTTTGTAGATTAGCATAGCAGCTTGTGTGGATGTGATTATGTTAGGTGTGATTGTGCTTAGTGGCTGACAGGGTTTGTTTAGACGATAGGCAATCATAGGACAGGATGATGTGAGGAAGATGAGCCGCACGAAATTCAAGCTATTTCACCTCCTTTCCGTTTACCTTTTAGTGCGTCCAATAAAGTCGCCATTGATGTTGGATTAGCCATGCTACCTAACGAGTAACCACTAATTGACAGTTTGGACGATCGATAAACGCAAAATGGTTATACGACCATCTGTTTCCTCGAGGTGGTGTCTAGAGTATTTCCAACATGCTCGTACGACCGATGTTGCAATTGTAGGCTTCAAATCAATCTACCGAGGAACAAGCAATCACAGCAAAACGATGACGACACCGAGATTTGTTAACGCAGTTCGGCGAACTCGCCTACATCTGCGGGGCATGACTACGGGCGCTCCTCCCCATTGATACCGCAACCCTGCCCGCCCTAGGCGCCGGCACAAGCCGCCGGCTCCCCTGCGTGCCTGTTGCTATCAAGTCGTCATGGGTTACACGTGTGGTGCTCCCCTCATTATATGGGAGGCCCAGGTTACAAGAGTTCGACTCGAACACTACTCGTACCTATCCACACCTAATACAACTCCAAGTCCAAACCTAACCCAACACGTACACAATATTTGACACAAACACAACAAACTCCACCTTGGCAAATATTGTCCACCACCTTGAATTCGTCAATGCGTCAAACCTCCATGTACTCCGGACTTGAGTTGTCTCCATGAGCTCCACTGCTACTCCCAGACTCCACGTGACTCCACCTGCAACTGTAGTTCCTTCTTCCCGTTCAACATCATCACACACCGATCACTGATCTGCGTGAAAGTGCTTTCAACTTGAAGAAACTTCACCGTCGCCTTTTAGTCACCTTGAGTCAAATTCACAGTCGTCTCATCCTGGATAGTCTTCTACATGTCCCACAGCTATAGCACTCCGCCTCCTTCTGTATCTAGTCATCCGTACTTTGCCATCTACACTGAACATAACAGAATATACGGCCATGTACTCTCCACGCTTCTGACATTTCAGACTCTCCAACACTTTCTCAGATTCCCCATGGCTGACTCCTGTCTATCACCTGACGTCAATCTCCATAGACCCAGTCACCAACTTGAATCCGATACTCATCAACACTGCTTCAGCACCCCTGCACACCTATCTGACTACATGTCTGACCGCCTGTGCCTTGGTCTGTTGCCGTGTCCCGTGCTTACCGCACGCCTCGCCGCTCCTACCGCGTCGAGCATCTGCAATCTTGGCCAAGATCTACCGGGTCGCTAACCACACCACCTCAGGCCCCACTGCAGACAACCATCAGTCATACCCGACCGATGCCGAGTTCCACGCATCTCTCCAGACCCTGAGCTCCAGTCCAGACCACGTGCCTCTCGCCTTCCCGCTGACTAGGCTTCGACTCTCCGCTAGCTTACGCCGTAGCCCTCCATCAGCCGAGTGAAATCTCCGCCAGAGACTCCAGCTCCACCTTCAACATGACTCCATGGTAGAGGATCAGTCCACCCCGCGCCCTGTCGACTTCAAGTTCTCACGTGTACACCGTCTTGAATCAACTCCGCGCCCTCGCATGTCGAAGCACGCATAACCATGCGCCACGTGTTTCCACGCCACAGAGTACGGACACCATCAGCCCTCACGCTCCTACGTCGTTGTCGCCGATCTTCACCGTCTTCTGTCCGACCGACATCCCGTCGATCTGTCAGACTGTCCAGTCCGACCCAGCCGAACGTATCCGACTGCACCCATGCTCCACCCTGTGCCCAGTCCACCTTCCGCGCACTGTCTGGCACCCTGTGTATGCATGATCCTCACGACACGCTCCAGCACGTCGTCACTCGCCGCATCCAATCCATCTTGATCAACTTGGCCCCATGCTACATCATCGAGCGTCGCCCATACAACGCTCGGATCAAATAACGTTGACCAAACATTGTCAATCTTCCTGTGAACCTGCGACTCCGCGTCTTGTATCTACCGCAGCCATCCCGTACACAAAACCTTGTACCGAGCAAAGAAACCAAAAGAAAAACATTCTTGGTGCCTTCCAAAGTGCACGTAGCAAAGAATTGCAAGCAAAGCCATGCACCATCCTCATCCTCACGTGCTCTTCAATGCTCCTAGATCAATCTTTATTTTTCTTGCTCCCGTTGGAAAGTACTGCACATACCATACCTGACGCCTTTTTTTTTCTTAAACAAATCTCACGTTCTGCTGCTTTCTATCGATCGCACCGTGGACGAACTCTCCGGCTTCCATGCATCACGCCCACGCGGCCGCGCCTTGGACCTGGTCTCAAGAGCCAATGCTCCACCTGGACCAGCGTACCCCTGCCGTTCCGCTCCTGGGCCTCGCCTGGGCCAGCTCGCCCTCTGGGCAGCGTGCAGCTCCAACACGTGCGAACCATGTACCACGTATGGGCCCCTGCTTCGCCCGATCTGCAGACTTACTCGACGATCGGATCGATCCGATCTCGTCTCATCGACGTGCGACCGATCTCGCCGAGAAATCCTTGCTACGATCGATCTTTCCAGCTTGCTGTGCTTTCCGATTGCTTCCGTCGCTGTTCAACTCCATCGCCGCTGCTGTCTTCCGCCGCTGCTCGACGAATACATCAGCTCATAGGACGAACGCCGCGACTCCTCTAGATCAACAATCCTGCGGCCTCTGAACCTCGCTCTGATACCAATTGTTGCAATTGTAGGCTTCAAATCAATCTACCGAGGAACAAGCAATCACAGCAAAACGATGACGACACCGAGATTTGTTAACGCAGTTCGGCGAACTCGCCTACATCTGCGGGGCATGACTACGGGCGCTCCTCCCCATTGATACCGCAACCCTGCCCGCCCTAGGCGCCGGCACAAGCCGCCGGCTCCCCCTGCGTGCCTGTTGCTATCAAGTCGTCATGGGTTACACGTGTGGTGCTCCCCTCATTATATGGGAGGCCCAGGTTACAAGAGTTCGACTCGAACACTACTCGTACCTATCCACACCTAATACAACTCCAAGTCCAAACCTAACCCAACACGTACACAATATTTGACACAAACACAACAACCGACGTCATGTGTGCGTTCTGCTTGAATCTTCAAGTGAGAAATGCATTCTGCTTGAATCTTCAAATGAGAAATGCAAACGTGAAACAAAAGCGGGGTATAGCACAAAAATCGCTTTGCCCCCCGCGATCAAGTGATCCTTTTATTTTATTTTTAAATGAAAGAAAAAAAAACAGATTTACAAGTTTTAGAAACTGAAAAGTTTATATGTAGTAAATGATGGATCCTACAACCATATAAAATTGCATGACCAAATTATTTAATTTTTGGGCTACACAAAAATGATAATATCTGATAAATTTGGAGTTCAAAATATGCAATGTTCCTATACTTAGGTATGTACCTTGTTTTATTTTTGTGTAGTTTAGAATACTAAGTATTTCAAATTGAGGTTTTCCACGTTCGTAGGGGTACATCATTGACTACCAGGGATGAAGCCAGAAAAAATAGTTGAGGGGGTCATCTCAATGGCACTGGGGTCATCTTCTCCAAGTGAACAGTAATTAGCACTAAAATAGTGAAGGAATTCCTAAATCCATTGGGGTCAGCTGACCCCAGACCCCAGTACCTACAAGGCAGCTCCGTCCCTGTTGACTACATACAATTTTCTTTTTAGATTTTTCTGAATCTTATAAATAGGTTTTTAAAATAAGAAGATCACCGGAGTTCGTGAGCCAGAAATCGGTACCTTTCGTCTTTGACATAAAAAAAATAAGGTTGTAATAACGAAATTGGCATTTTGTTTTCCTTGCCATTGCAAATGGAACAAAAAAGACTATCTAGTTATTTTGATTCTTTAAACAATCAAAAGAATTCGCATGCTTTCCATGGAATGACGGAATTCTAGTGCAGTATCGTTTTCGTTTAGGAAATGGGGGTCAATATGGTAGGCGGGTGGGGTGTGCGTTGGGTGGCTGCGGATCACATGTTTCGATATGGACGGCTACAATGGGGCCAGAGAGAAGTAAAAGCAGAGCTGGAGACAAGTATCTTCGGTTGGGACACGGGACAAGTTTTTCTGAAATCGACCGATACACGGCACTTGCTGCCTGTGGGCGACGGCCCAAGATCACCTACTCCGATGATGATGATTAAACAAGTCGCTGTCGTTAGCTGATGGTTTATAACAAGTCAGTGTCACGCTGTCACCGACGATGACTCTTAAGTAAGCACACCATCGTGTGCTTTTTAATTAAGAGCTGAGTGACCCCCTCCATCATATTCATACTGTGATGGATCTGTTTTGCCATTGTTGACGTGCATCCTGCAAGTGGCTTGAGCACATCGCCGGCGCTTCTTGATATAATCGGGAAAATATCTCCACTATGACAATAACTAACATGATGGTCCAGGGCTCCAGGCCCTACGTTTCGTGAGTGGCATCGTCCTAAATTTTCATGTAGGGCCTCTTCGATTTGAACAATTCAACAAAACCGAATGAGAGAACTTTCTAAAACCAAATTTCTGACGAATTTTCTCTCAAAAAAATTGTAATCAAAAGGTTTGATATATTTGTCTTCTCCTTTAAATGCAGTTAAACCAACACCAGGAAAATATCACCACTCCTACCGTGCCAACTTGTGACCAAGACACCAGCCTTACAAGTAAAGCATCATGGACAAAGGGGCGTGAAAGGGCACGCCGCCCGGTGAGGTTTCGTTGAGCTACTACACTTGTCCTCTTCCCTTTCTCCAGATCAGGTTGGCCAGATAAACAATTGCACCCTCATATCCTAGGCACATGTAAGTAGACCAGGTTCTTGTTTTAAACAGAGTCGATATCAGATCTGGTCGTATGTACTGCACTTGCTTAGAAGCAATGCAAATATATTTATGCTGCCTTGATGGCCCAAGGCGCATCTTTGGCAACTAGGCTAAGTCAAAGGGTATCAGCCATAAATGCCTCACATTTGGGATTGGAATTTGAATCCCTATCGATAAGCGTCTTGATAAGTTCTTCTAGACACCCTGCGGCCAGCGAGGTCCATGGAAGCGTGACATCGTCATTTCATGCTTCACAGGGAAAACGAAGGCTGGAAAAGAGCGACATGCTATTCTTTCATCAAACAACATAAACACATACACTTAAAAGGGGTGGGCCCGGACATGCCCTGGGGGTTGCTCTCCTCTAACGCCGGAGCGGCCGCCCCTCCGGCGGGAGAGTCCACTCCAGATCAATCCACTGATGCTTGCGTTGCCTCGCCTTGCCCGCACGTCCCAGCAGACTAACGGCGAGAAACAGAGTTTCTCCAGACACTTCTTCACTTCCTCATGTGTTCAGGAATTATCCGGTGGAGTAGCTCAACAGGGAGGCCTTCTAGCTCTGCACAAGACCATGCCAATGGTTGTGTATATGGTAAAAGGGTATAGAAAAGCTCACCACTAGTTTTTTACTTCTCAGAATAATTGCACAGCTTTAGTTTTTACAGAAAGAACTATAAATAGTTACTAAGTATTTACCAGCTCCCGAGAAGTTGAACAATGGTGGTAATGACCGTCCATTTGGCAAGCAGGTCTTGGGATCCCGCAGTTCATCAAAGAATGGATGGGCACAAGCGTCAACCTGCAAGTACAACCGAGAATGTTTAGTCAGAACAGTACTCACTTCAAGGATTTTTCTTCTTCATCCCCGATTTAGTAGGGTCATGATTCATAGATGCCAATTGGTAACACAACACCTTAGAAGCAAAAAAGGTATTCCATTTTAACTGAAGGAGAATGTGGAACTTAGTGTTAGTAAAAGCAATGCATCTGTACTGATATGTTCATTGGATGAATGGCTCAATTATAGAATCATTCTTACAGCTGTGCAGCGCAGATTTGGTGAGTACTGAAGTAGTCTTGACACAAGATCAACTGCTTCTGGTGGCATGCGCTTACCAAAAAGCTGCATGCAGCAGAAAATTAGGCAAGCAGGTTACAGCAGTCAAGGCTAACTGAATACAGATTAGGGGCAACTTACCTTGTGCCAGGGGTGAGCTTTTATCTGAGGGAATTTGAATTCAGAGTAGTTTGGGTTCATGCATCTGATTTCTTCTCTTGTTGGGGTACCCAAAATCTAGAATAGGGAGAACACTGATTTAAGTCTATGAATCTAGATACTTGTACTTGATGGTTTGGCAGGAGATACAGACCTTTATTATCTCGACCAACTGATCAACGCCACTTTCTCCAGGAAACAAAGGCTTCAATTTCCCATGTTCAGGAGACAAAAAAGGTAAGTCAACAAAAAGTCCAGCTCATGTACAGAAAAGAGATTACCAACAGAACAGTAGTTATCAACTTGATTTTCTGCCTTGTAAATTAAACAACGTCAAATAAATTGGATAAGGTATGTGTAATTTAACAGAGCTCGATTTATGCAGTATTTGCTGATCTAAATATGTTCAGTGATATGATACGAGACCTTCTAGATGTTGCTGAACACACTCTAATGTGTAGAAACTCCAATTTCTTACTTTCAGCAATAATGAGTAGTAGATTCTATAATAATAAACCAAAATTACGTCTCCTTAGGAAATCAAGTGGTACTGTTCAAATACATATAATCTCAACTAATGAACTTGTCTTGAAGAAACCAGAGCTTCTAGAATAAGATTCTATACCTGACCAACTAGAAGCTCAGCTAGTACACAACCAACAGACCAGATATCAATTGCTGTGGAATACTCTGTAGCTCCAAATATTAATTCAGGAGCCCTATAATACCGCGAGCAAATGTATGAGATGTTTGGTTCTCCAGGGACCTGAAAAGGGATTTTGCACTGTAAATACATGTAACAACACTACCAAGAAACAAAACGACACGAGCATACCAATTTTTTAGCACTCCCAAAATCACAAAGCTTAAGTTGATGAGTATGAGGATTGACCTGAAAGATTAAACCATTGCAGTAAGTGGATCATTACTTATGATACAATCAAATAATATTTTAAAATATTGCAGGTTGTAACATCATTGAATGGAGGAACCTGCAAGCATGCAATGATACTGCACGGTTCAAGCAAGACGATATGTCTAATAAAGAAGTCTAATGAAACTTACCAATAGATTTTGTGGTTTAATATCCCGATGGCATACCCCAACAACACGGTGGATATATGCAAGGGCCCGGCACATCTATGAAATGATGGAACAACAAACAATTTCTTGAGAATCACCAAAACTAACTGTTTGAAAGATTTATACACTTCAGTGGAACATCTTCACGAACCTGATATGCATACAACTTAACATATA
The DNA here is from genome assembly GCA_947311845.1 of Poa pratensis. Lineage (NCBI taxonomy): Eukaryota > Viridiplantae > Streptophyta > Magnoliopsida > Poales > Poaceae > Poa > Poa pratensis. The sequence goes on along the minus strand of CAMZMU010000060.1, from coordinate 13,735,855 downwards.
GTATGGGTACACGCTGGTTCATCCGATTATAGTACTTGGCAACACGATAAACTGTCTCCGAGACATATTCAAGTACAAGGTTTAGGTAAACTTCACCCTTCTCAGTTGTAGAAAAGAAGTGATGCTTTAGCTGAACTACATTTGGATGGTCAAGTAATTGCATTGTTTGTAGCTCTCTGTTCTTATATCTCTTATCCTGCAGCACCTTCTTAATGGCAACAGTCTCTCCAGTTTCCAGGCACTTGGCCTGTTGTATCAGATATTATCAATCAATTAGGTCATGGCCCCAGCATTACGAATATTCAGAAACAGAAAGTCTAGTGATATATGAGGGCGACAGATGGCTGATTAACACACCTGATATACTACACCAAATGAACCAGTCCCAACAACACGTTCTGCCATGTATGAGACCTTCTGTAAAGCAATTAGAGTATTAGTATTATCACTACTGAGACGCCAAATGTTCCAAGGTATGAATGCAGTAGTTCAAATGTCCCTGTGAATAGTTTGAAGCTCCATAAACAGCCACAGGAGAACCAACAATGCACATACCCATAAAAGGCATCATAGTGCAGAATTCTACCAACAAGGGTTCCCCAAAATAATTAATTTCCTACGAAGGTTTCCAATACAGACGTACTGCATTTAGACATACTATCTGGCACTAGAGCATGCATGGGAGAGTACTGAAGAAATTGAAAAATGCATCACCTGCTTTGGCTTCCCGTTTTGACCTCCTATTGTTGTCACAATGATCTGACCTGCTTCTGTTCCATTTCCATCTACAGCAATCCCTTCAGCTTCCTACAGTCAGAAAAGAAGTCATCACACAAATAGCAAGAGAATAAATGGCATCAGATCAACACGTCATGGATGGAAAGATTAAAATAACCTTATCATTACGGCCATCAACTTTGTCATCGCTTATTTTCATATCATTCAATCCTTCTGGAAGAAGATATGCACCTGTTTCTTCAGTTTTAGCATGATTCATACTAGTAGATGTGCTTGCCTCAGCATCTCTATGAGATGATGATGATTCTTGGTCTCGACGCATAGGTTTGTCATCAGATAGATGTGGTTCCATGACAATATCTCCCGTTCCATCCTGATCAAATTTTGGCCTTTTTGAGCCAGAGTCACCACCCTGAGAACAACAATAATTTCGAAATCAGTGTTCACAACTGGGAATGCGTAGAGAGGCTAAAAGCCACTTCAACTTAGCAATCACATAAATTAATAGATATTGCAGCAATGGAAACCATTTACTGGCAGCCCCAAGCAATAACCAACAAACTGCATTCATCAAACTTTCCCACCAATCAACAATCACAACGTTAAATACTTTTGGCACAAAATATACTTGCTCCCTTTTCAATGTTTTGTAATTTGTGCAACTCATGAAGCTTATATTCGCAAGAAGAATTTTTATCTCTTCGTGAGACTAAAGGACCCAACGGCAATAGTTGTATGGTAAGCCAATTCCTGGCCACTCCATGCAGGAACCTATTTTTGTGGGAATAACCAATGGAGTGTATAAGCTACCGAACAACCATCAGGGAAGAAATGGAGCATTTAGTCTCTTCACGAACCTATAAATGAATGAATCAAGCTTACTGGGTAATAAGAATTTCACGGTGATGCAGCATTACTGACAAAAAAATGTTATCATCCTTATCCAACCCGACAAATAAATAGCAGAAGCAAACAAGCGGTCGTCTTTAAAGCGCAAGTAGCTCAATGCGACAATGCCAGAAGAATCGTACTAAAGCATTTTCCACCTGACAGCGCAACAGGCCATAGTTTTTTTTTGGGTGCCAATAGCAACCAAGCAAGCCAACCACGAGGATGCTGCTGGGCGAGCTAGAGACTAGGAAGATCCGTAAAAACAAGCCAGCAGGCTGGTTTCAGGTCATTAACAGCAAATGCAGCTCCGCGAGCGGTCGAGACGCAAATCGCTGGCCGGGGGAGAGGCGGAGAAAGTGGGAGAGATCGAGCATGCGCACCGGATCGGAGACGGAGGAGCGGCCGGAGGCGATGCTCTTCAGCCGGCGCATCATATGCATCCTCCTCCGTGGGCGCCGCCAGCCCGAACCCGACCACAAACCCTAGCACCGTCCTCCCACCACGGCCCCGCGCAGCTCCGGCCTCGAGAAGCAACCTCGCCGCTGCCGGAGGCGGCGATCCGTGGGAGGAGGGGACGGCGACGGCGAGGCCCTAGAAGCCTCTGGAAGCTTCGGGGGTCGTCGACGCGGGCATGGGACGGGGGCGTGGGGTGAATTTTTTTGGGAGGGGTGGGAAACGGAGGGAGGAAGGGCTCGCTCCCGTACACACCACTAGATTTCTCGCTGCTTTTTTTAGCTTTTGACTCTCTTCCTCTCTTTCTCTCTCTCCTCCGGTTGTTGCTCCCGAAAATGGCAAATCTCGGGAGATCTTGACGTCCTGCGCCCTGGACTATGTATTGCACTCGATTTTCAATTTCAAATGTCCCCGTTTACGCGTGTCAGCTGCCAACCTGCCACGTATATAGTACCACCTCTAGGCAGGGGCGGAGCCAAGATTTGCCCATAGGGGGGCGAAGTAGACAAAGATTACAACACTGTCTAAAACATTTTTCCCCCAACAACTTTGAATGCAGATTTGCGCCCACAAGGCCTACCGAACAAGTATATATTCTTAGCGACGTTGAACTTTGCAACTATTTTCTTCCTAATATGCACAATTGACTTGTTATTTCAGCCGTAGAGTTAGATATTGAAGCAATCTGTTCAAAAGATAGTTCTTGACTACTAGTACATCCAATCTAATTGTAAAGTCTAGTGTAAAATCTAGTTCATGTATAAGAATATATACACCAATTGATTCCGCAAAATATTCCCGCTAGTAGTTCGTATTATTTAACTGTTAATTAATATATCTTTATAGTAATACCGAAAAGCATTAGACGAACTGACCTCTAAACCGTGTGTGGGACAGCCGAGGCAAAGATTTTGGCATTCGTTGATCGGGTGTTCGTAGATTTGTACTAGCGCGCGGCCACGCCTTCGCCAGTCAAGGGGCTCACCTGATCGACGGCGATGCTCGATAGGGTGTGTTGCCCGATGAATTGAAACCCTAGCATTGCGCAGCGACCTAGATCGAGGATGTAGTCGAAGGGCGATCAGCCCATGCGTCCATGCTGTGTGTTGTGGACGGTGAATCAATTGGCCCGTGTGTTAAAATGTGCAGGCCGCAGGCCGATCATGTGGCTTTTGGGCTTGTAGTTTTCAGGTTGGGCCGTGCAACACGTTAGGCATCTCTAGACTAAGTCTGTGTGCGCTAATGGCCGGAGGATTAATCAGGTTTAGACTTCAAACTACTAGTAGTGCGTGCTATAGATTGTTAGGGGGGCTGACCGATGGGGGGGGGTCTGACCCTGCTAGCCCCCTGTCTCCGCCCCTGCCTCTAGGCTACCAAAACGTTTTGGATTCTATATCTATACCTAATAATAAAGGCAATAAGGTTTCTTCCGCCAAATTTTCGTCCGTTTGCGTTTCTTGTGGTACGTCGTTGAAAATATCCTTGAAGTTGTAAATAATTACCCACATATGCTACCCATAAGTCAAAAAAAAAAAGATTCGGTATGTCCTGTTTCCGTCGTCCTGTTTCTTGGTTTCCTACGTCGATCGATTCCGTTTCGTTAAATTTTTATTTCATACGGCAGACTCGGTGTTCCAGAGAAGCAATAATATGTTTGTTTCGTCTCCGCGATGCCAAAGACAAAAAGATCGGCGTGATCTTGACATGGCGACGCTCGAACTATAGCAGCGAACCTCCCGACGACGACCTTCGGCTCCGAGAGCAGGATGGAAGGAGGCAATCTGATGTGTGGATTAGTCTTTCCTTAGGTTGTTGGAGCCATCAGGACGCTCACGGATGGGGCCCTCAAGCAGTGCGACGGCATGGGCGCCGATGTCGTCTGCCAGTGAGGACCTTCTTTCCGGCCGCGCAGCCGCTGCTGGGCATGGCGACCAAACGGTGAACTCGCTAGCGGCGAAGGTGTTTATGCTCACGACGACGCTGGATTTTGCTTCGATCTGAAAGCCAAACGTGATGAACTCCGGCCACAACGACCATCCCCACCAGCGTATCGTCTTCACGTACCCGATCGTTTCCGGAGACACCTAGGCTGGACGGATCCACGATCTCCTGGACGGAGTCCGGGTCCGGCGACGAGCTCGTGCTCTGCTTCCTTGACGAGGCCGCCTGCGCCGCGTTCTGCGTTGCCGTCTCCCCGGTCAGTGGCACTCGAAGCCATGGATGGCGTAGCTGACAGGCTGGCGGGGCTGCCAGACTGCCAGTGGCCATGGCGGAACCGCCGTCGCCGGAGGGGACATCACGGCAAATCTCCCGCAGCTTAGCATAGGCTGCTGGCCATGAATTGGGTTCCGTCGTCTTAGTTCAGGTCTGTTCCGAATTCTGTATTGTTTTCAGCAGTTTACCTCTCTTTGTTCCAATTTCAGACAACTACAGTTTGGTAATAGATGGAAACAGTATAGACTATGATGCTCAGGAAGGAACTATGATTGCTCATGAAGGGATTCAATTGGAATTTTGTAGGAATTGCATCGTTCATAATTTGTTGATGAATGATGATCAACCCAACAAGCAAGATAGTATCATATGCAAACGACATCACCGCTGATGACAAGCAAGAGCGTCATGAGGCTGTGCATGTGGCAGAGGGAGGTGAATACAAGAAGGCGTCAAATTGAGTTGAAAATATGTGAGTAAATATTGACGCTTCGGTAATGGCATGTGCGCACCACGACCTTTTTTGAATATAATGAGAAGAGGATTTTTTTGGACTGCTTTTATGTGTGTGGCTGGGTGAACTAAAACGGTGGCCTGTTAAACATGAAGAGTGAGTTTTTAGTTCTTGCTATATTGCTGTGCTAATTCAATTGACAAAGAAATTTTACCCAGTGGGATCAGGACTTCAGGAGCATGTCTCGCTTCTCTTTTTTATTTTTACCAGCACAAAGTTTGCTCATTAACAAGAGTGAGAAATATTTGATGATTTAATGCAACCGTCAAAAAGACTCTAGCACGACATACATGATATTAAAAAATGTAGCAACATGAGAAATTTCTCATAGCACGAGAAAGGGGAGAGCAGCAGGTGAGTAAATCTCAGTTATAGTTCGGATCTAATATTAGTGGCTGGGATGACAATGGCGACGAGACGAGATCATCTTGAACAAAGTGGTCGACCTTCGTCACGTCAAAGAAGGACAACATGTCCGTGTACAAACTCAAGGAAGATCTGCTTAAGATGAGTACTAAGTGTCGATTATACTCCATCTGTACCAAAATATAAGATTTTCTATTCTTTCTGATTTTGTCCTGATCCGCACGTATGTAGACACATTTTGGTGTTGATTCACTTATTTAAAAATGAATCAGGACAAAGTCAGAAATGCTAGAAAATCTTATATTGAGTAACAAAGGGTAGTAGTTATATATAAAATATATAAATTAGTCATGAAGACATGCTTAGTTAACCCAGTACCTCGACGTCTACGCTGTAGAGAGTGGGAAGATAACCGTCAAGAAAGAACTATCATTTTTTTCGGTACCACGAAGAGTCGGAGTAGGACTTCTCGATTTTATTCCCGTTGCAACGCACGGGCACATGTGCTAGTAAATGAAAGAATTCTCCTCATCCACGGCTGTGGCTGGTAAATCTGAACCCTGTTTCAATTGCAACATGCCGGGTCATTTTGCATCCAAGTGTCCTACTGTGAGATGCAGGAGGTGTGGCAATTTAGGACATACTAGAAGGAAAAGACGCGCGTTGCCGCGTCTATCCTAATACGAACAATGATAGTTGAACAAAAAGAAATTTAGCAAGACATAAATAAAAATTAGTATCAATGATAGATAAAACAGAATCACTGGCTCACTATTTTACAACACGATTACTCAGACATCCATACATAAACATAGAGGAGTAGCCAAGGGACACCGTTATTTAGTTGTAGTAAGGTTAGGAGTACAACACTCAACAGAAAGAGCATGACCCCCCCCCCCCCAAAAAGTTTACAGATTAGAATACAACGACAATTATGAAATGTCATGAAAGTTAAATTGTGTACATGGTTCTATAATGATTCGAACAAAAAAAGAATTGATCAAAGTTCCAACAATCTGTAGACACTGTACGATATGATGAAACTTGCAAAATCAGAGAGATAGATTAGCGAAGATTTGATTAGCCATCGAGATCCTACAATGAAGGTCATTGATTTTAATATAATTAAATCAAGTAGACTTTCCTGACACAAATTATCCTAAAATCAATAATAATAGTTGGCATAATTATTTTACATAGTTAACTAAATTGCATCGAATATGATCGATACTATATAAAAACAGAAGAACATTCCACCAATAAATACTAAATAATTCACCAAAATATAGAGCAAACTGAGATCTTAAACCGTTTACATGCCATATTAATCTGTGCATTGGATTTAGATTGGGCAGCCCCGGTGCAGTAGCTCCCGCTTGCGCAGGGTCCGGATTGGATTTAGATTGCATAAAATAAAATATAAACAAAAATAAACTGGCATGAATACCACCAAAATTATATATCTAATTGCAGGAATGCCCTTCTCTTAACATATAGTTTGTCATGTTCACCACGTGGTTCAACACCACATGCTATTTTATTATTGTACCCTCGTGGTCATGACTTTTCTACACTCTAATGACTGCACCTGAGGCTAGGCAAATATAGGTCCTTTTTAGTGTATGCATTCAACCATCTATAGAACACACATGCATTTTCTTACATAAATTGGCTCGTTCTCTAAATACAAGTGAGATATAAGCAAATATACCGTAGAAAAAATTTCACGGATAAATACCCACATCATCTTTCATCAGTAATAGGTGGCATCCAACAAAGAGGCATATAACGCATCCTTCCACCCCCATTCACCATCGATTTGTTGTTCACGGTTTCAGTCGCAGCTGCCACCACCACCAAGCCGGGCACTACTAAAACAACGGTGACAGCGGCGGCCGATGCGAGAGGCGACATGGGTGTTCACGTGCAAGGGTTGTAGCAAGTCTTTCAGCTCATTGACGTTGGGTGGCCACCAGAGGGGAGCGCACGTGGCGTGCAAGTTAACAATGGACTTGAGTCGTGACATCAGGGATGGAGGTGCCCTGTAGTCCCAGGTGCTAGATGGAGCCAGAGATTTGTGTGGAGAGACGGGCAAACTTTGCGTAGGGACGGTTGTTTTCGGTAGAATACAGCTTGAGGGAGGCGAAGGGAGAGAAGTGGTGTCGCGTGACACAGGCCGCGCGACGCTATGGTGGATGATGGCGGCAGAGATAAGAGAGAGTTGTCGGGTAGCGCCGGTAGCTCCGGACTCACCGCATCTGCTTGTAAAAAAATCAAAACGACATGTTTAGGTTTCAGTTTTGAAATAAAACATACAAGTATGTGTACCTATTGTACGCACTCTAGAAGATTTTTTTTATTTTGGTCTACCCAAAAAGAGTAATTTTGAGGGGAAATTGAGCTATTTTTCCTTTTTTACAGCCACAATTTTGTTTTTTATAGATGGGAATCCCTTTTTATTTCACCAAAAATTTAGGAGATAAGTACAAACATATGTATATATCCAATAAAAAAATTCAAACTGAATTTAAAACTATGAACTATAAATAAATAATGTGAGCTAAGTGGGGTCTACCATGATGTTGACATGTAGGACTATGAACTATAAATAAATAATGTGAGCTAAGTGGGGTCTACCATGATGTTGACATGTGGGAGAAGGAGAAGGCTCCAATTTTAGGGAGCTTAGTATTTAGAAAGATAATGTGAGCTAAGTGGGGTCTACCATGATGTTGACATGTGGGACTATGAACTATAAATAAATAATGTGAGCTAAGTGGAGTCTGCCATGATGTTGACATGTGGGAAAAGGAGAGGGCTCCAATTCTAGGGAGCTTAGTATTTAGAAAGATGTCTCGGATTTGTCAGGTGGTGAGGCCGTGGGAATGTGTGGCTTCTATGTGTGGTTTTCAGTCGCCTGGCCTGGGATTTTTCTATGTTCCTGATATGTGTGATACTAAGCAGACTAAGGAGAAAGCTTCGAGTGTACTCATTTCTGTGTTGCAAGAAAATCCTACTTTTCGTGATATTGAGAAAGAGTTCAATGAGTATTTTGGGCCTGGGTGGAGATGCACTGCTAGGGTGGTTGGTCCTGGTAGGTTTAGCATGTGATTCCCTAATTCAAAGGAGGTGGACAGAACATGTTATTATGGGAAACGTATGGACATGCAAACTTTTGATGGTGTGCTTAGTGTGACTCCTTGGACTGTTGTGGGTGCTAAATTTCCTATGCACAAGGCCTGGGTGAGGATCAGAAATGTTCCAGCTGACAAGAGAAGTGAAGCAGTGGCAGCATATGTGGGTTCCTTAGTTGGTGTCTCGCTAGAAATTGACAAGGCAACATTGCATAAGCCTGGTTATTGCAGGATTCTTTTGGGCTGTAGAAATATTTATGAGTTGCCCGAGGTTGCTGAGGGGGTTTTGGGAGACTACTTTTATGATTTCTATTATGAGGTGGAATCTATTGTAGTGGGCACGCAACCTAGAGATAAAGTGGCTGTTTCAGCTGATGCTCATAATGTTGATAACAGGAGGCATAGGGTGGAAACTTCCAATTCTACTGTTCCTTCTGATTATGAAGCAGAAGCAGGAGGTAACACTGTCCAGTTGGGATGCGGGGGTGGTAGATCATATACTCAGACGTTGGCAACGCTTCCTGAGGATGAATCTGATGAGGAGGAAAGTGAGGATGAACCTGGGCTTCTGATTGAACAGTTGGCTGCTGAAAATTAGCAGCAAATTGAAAAGAGGCAATGAATACTGGTGATGAGAATGATATGCAATCAAAGGCATCCATGGAGGGTGGTATTGCGGAAAATCCTGGAGAACAGATGGTTGAGCTAACTATGGGCGAGATGAAGTTTGATAATGTCATTGATGAAAACAATGTTGAGTCGTTGATGGATCCTGAATAGAAAAGTGATGATGTCAATATAGCGGCTGAAAAAATGCCTGAACAAAGTGAGAGCGAAGCAAATGCTGATGAAAAAATGGATGAGGTCCCTGCTGAGAAAGAGGGAATTCCTGATGGTAATAATGGCGAAAAAGATGTGGTTGAGGAAATTGAAAACGAGTGTAGTGTCATGGAGGAAGTTGGGGCCACATCCACTCTGCCGTGTGTTGCTTCATCAGTGCTGGTGGTGGCTGGATGGGCTCCCATTACTCCTACTGTTGCAAAGGAAAGTGGGTGCTTGGATAGGCATGAATGGCATGAGCTGACTAAGGTGGTGGTGACTGTGTTGCCAGATGGCAGTGGTCTATCACCAGAAAAATCCCCTGAATATTGGGTGCAAACACCTGATGATTCGCCTCCTGTTGTGGATAACCAGTCGAAGCAAAAGGAGGCGGCGACGACAAATGTTCGTGTAAGCTCTAGGAATCAGGCTCAGAAGATGCAGTCAGTAATGGATCAGATTACTGTTGCGGCCAAGAAAAGGAACCTGGAAGGTACATCATCTTCTCATCCTTATAGAAATTCCTTTTCTGTTCTATCTGATAATGAAATTATTAATAGAGCTGCGGGGATGGGGGTTAGTATTCCTGATGATAATTTTGAAACTGTCAATTTACTAAGAAATATGGAAGAGGCCAGAAATAATTTGGCTGAAAAAATATGAATAAAAATGATGCTAGTACTTCTTTGGTGGTAGATCATGATTTGGGTGCTGGTACTCCATTGCATTTAGGGTGGAAATCTGATGAGGAGGAGAGTTTTACTGTTGTTAAATCGAGAAGGGAAAGGAAAAAAATGTCAGCAGTAATGTGGCTGTGTCGAGACCTATGACACGAAGTCAAAAAAAGGCTAGCGTTTCTCCCCTAGATCCTGAGAGGAATGCTAGGGTAAGGAGGATACCTGACAGATTAAAATGAATGGGGCTTTTTTGAATTTGAGGGGGATAAGCAAGAAAGGGGTTGCTACTTGTCTCACTGATATTATTCAATCCCATGCGTTAGATTTTATTTGTCTTCAAGAAACCATGAAGAAAGATTATAAGGAGAGTTTTTTTTAGAAGATTCGATCCTATGGGTGCTTTCTTTTGGAAATGGATTCCTTCTAAAGGAAAATCTGGGGGTCTCCTTTGTGGTGTGAGACAAGAGCATTTGGAAGTATCTGCAGTTAGAATTGGGGAATATATGATACAATTTAATTTGTGGACAAGAGGAAAAAATGTAGGTGGTCTTTGGTGAATGTGTATGGTTCGGCTCATGAGGAGTTTAAGGAAGATTTCCTTGTAGAACTAGCTTCTTGGTGTAATGCGATTACAGAACCTTATATTGTTGGTGGCGATTTCAATATTCTTAGGCATCGTGGAGAAAAGAATAAACAAACTGCTTTACCTCATTCTTCTGACATTTTTAACTCGATTATTCATACCATGGGGCTACGTGAGATTCATATGATTGGTGGCGCATATACGTGGTCGAATAATCATGCTAGTCCTACTTTGGAGAAGTTGGACCGTGTGCTCATGTCACCTTCATGGGAAGACATATTCCCTTTAGTCTCTTTAAGGAAAATATTGAGAGAGTTATCTGATCATAATTTACTTTTATTGGAATCAAGATGTGGGAGTATTATAAAGAAAAAAGATTTCAGGTTTAATGTTTCCTGGTTTGGTAATGAGGATTTTTTACCTGCCATGGAGAAAATTTGGGAGAAACATGTTTATCGTCAAACCCGGTTGATGTGCTCAATATCAAGTTAAAAAGATTCAAAAAATATTTTAAAGGGTGGGGTTTGAATTTGTTTGGGGCTAATAAGAATAAGAAAATAATGTTACATGAAGAACTTGCTACTCTAGAAAATCTAGAGGAAACAACTGAATTGTCTCCTGAGCAGGTTGATAGAAAATGTGAGATTCAGGCGAGTCTTTTTGGTATTTATGATGAAGAGGAGTCATATTGGCATCAGAGGGCAAATGAGAGATGGTTGCTTAAAGGAGATAACAACACAGCCTTTTTTCATAAAGTGGCTAATGGTAGACGAAGGAAGCATATTATGCATCAGTTGGTTAAAAATGATGTTATTATTGAAGGGACAACTAATCTAATTTCACATGCTTCTGAATATTATAAAGAACTTTTTGGTCCTGTTAGTGGTAGTCGGTGTTCGATTTCGGGTGACTTATGGGATATGCAAAATAAGATAAATTCCCTGGATAATGAAATCTTAACTAGGCCTCTTACGGTTCTGGAAGTGCAAAAAAGCTTTGTTTGCGATGAAACCAAATAAAGCACCTGGTCCTGATAATATTCCTATAGAATTTTTTCAGCACTGCTGGGATACTGTTATGCGTGAGGTGATGGCTCTTTTTGATCATTTTCATGCTGGTTGTTTAGATGTTCATCAGTTGAATTATGGCATAATTACCCTGCTATCTAAACTTGCTGAAGCGAATAAAATTCAGCAATTTAGGCCCATTTGTTTGTTAAGATGCATTTATAAGTTGATTACGAAAACTCTTTGCATCAGGTTGGAGTCTTTTGCATCTAAATTGTTTAGTGTGCAGCAAAATGCCTTTATAAAAAATCGTAACGTTATGGATGGTGTGATGTCTTTACATGAGCTTTTGCATCATACTCATGTGAAGAAGCAAGTGGGTATAATTTTAAAGTTAGTTTTCGAGAAGGCGTACGACAAGGTCAATTGGGATTTTCTGCTAAATTGTCATAAAGTTAGAGGTTTTAATGATACATGGTGTTCTTGGATTAATCAAATCCTACATGGTGGATCTGTGGCGGTTAAGATTAATGATGAAACTGGTCCCTATTTCAAAAGTGCTAAAGGGGTGCGGCAAGGGGATCCATTATCTCCTACGTTGTTTAGCATGGTTGGTGAATGTTTAACTAAGATGGTGTTGGAAGCTCAGAAAAATGATATGTTTTGTAGGCTTAGCTCCTGATCTTATTGAAAAAGGTGTGGTTATTCTGCAATATGCAGACGATTCGGTCATTTGCCTCTCTCATGATCCTGAGAAAGCAGTAAATGTTAAGTTGCTTTTATACTTTTTTGAGATCATGTCGGGTTTTAAGATTAATTTCATGAAAAGTGAAGTTTTCATAGTAGGGGGAGATAATGAAATAGCAAAAATGTATGCTGATATGTTCAATTGTCAAATTGGTACTTTGCCTTTAAAGTATCTGGGCATGCCTATGACTTTTACTAATCTGAAAAATGTGGACTGGGATTTTTTAGATGCTAAATTCATTAAAAAGTTATATGTCTAGATTTGTAGCTCTGGATCCTCGGGAGCTAGGCTGACTTTGCTGGAAGCCTGTCTGGCAAGTTTGCCGTCCTATTATATGTCGATGTTCTTGTTGAACAAAACGTTTATTGAAAAAATGTATAAACATATGAAAAGGTTCTTTTCGCAAGGTATTCATAAGAAAAAGAAATATTATATGGTAAAGTGGAGAAGGATTTGTAGGTCCAAATCGAAAGGTGGTTTGGGGGTGAAAGATCTTAGAAAACAGAATATTAGTCTCCTAGTGAAATGGTGGTGGAAACTTGAGACACAAGAGGGTTTATGGCAGGATATTGTGAAAGTTAAATACCAGAGGAATCGATCGGTTGACAATGTCACCGTGAAGTTTAACGATTCCCCTGCTTGGAAAAATCTTATGAAGGTTAAAGAGGTATATATGGCTAGGAGGAAAATTAAGCTGAATAAAGGAAATTTGGTGAGGTTTTGGAAAGAACCTTGGATGGGAGATAAACCACTTATGGAAGATTTCCCTGGGCTTTATGATGTGTGTCAGGAACAGAACATTTTGTTCGCTGAAGGTGAGGCAAAGAATTTTGCTGTTGTGTTCAGACGCAGGCTGCCTCCTGCTATGTAAGAGTAGTGGGATGTTATACAGGGGAGAGCTAGAGAGGTGGAGCTTTCTCAGGAACCTGACCAAGTGTGGTGGGGGTTGAATAAAAATAGAAAAATTTCTACGAAGTCGGTGTATAAGTACCTTGAGAAAGTGGTGGTTGGACCCAATTATAAATGGTTGTGGAAAACTAAACTACCTTTGAAGATTAAAATCTTCATGTGGCAAATGTTGCTGGATTCGGTGTTAACAAGAGATAAAATGAGGAAAAGGAAGTGGAAAGGCAATCCTTGCTGTTTCTTTTGTAATAAGATTGAGAGTGGGGGCATTTATTTTTCTCATGTGTCAACACGAAGGTGGTCTGGGGGATAATTGGGAACGTGCTGGGTACCAACTCTTGCCCGAGAGATCTTTGACAAAGTTTTGCATGGTTTTATACCTTTTGGCCGGGAGGGAAAAAATTATGTCTTACTTCTGGCTGCTGTTTGTTGGTCCATTTGGACAATAAGAAATAAAGTAACTTTTGATGGCTATAAGTTGAGAACACCGGTTACTATTATCTTCACGGTTTGCTCCTTCCTATCATATTGGGCAGGGCTTTACTCTGCAGAGGAGCGTGACGCCATTATTGCTGGAGCGGTCTAGTTGAAGAAGCAGGCTCTGGACATCATGGAGGGAAGAGGTGTTGTTGGTGCTGCGGGAGCGTCGAGCGCGAGTGGATGGCTGCGCCTGACGAATGGTTGATCTGCTGTGCGACGGTAGTTGGTCTTGTGTTGTTGGTGGCGGTGTTTGTCTGGGCGGTTTATATCCTGGTTGTTTTGTTTCATGTTATGTTTGGTGTTTGTGTCCCTGGTAGGTTAGCGGGGGTTAAGACTGTCAGGTTTTTGCCCGTAAGGGTGCTCGAGATCGAGTAGTCGCAGCGGGTTTCCTGATATGTACCTCCCTTTCCAGTCTTGGCTGTTCCTGTCCCTTTCTTTTGGTCTGTATTTGCTTTGTAAGAACCTGATATTTCTGTTATGCAAGTAATAGAAAGGGGCTAGCCTAGTTGGAAAATAATAAATGAAAGAATCACACTCATTTTCTAAATCTGTAGACTAGAGCGAGCAAGTTCAACCATACGAAAATGAAAGAAACCAATTAAAAAATTATCTACTATACTTTCGATTCATAATAAGTATCTCAGTTTTGAACTAATCGTAGTTCCACTTCAAAATTACGACACTTATATTTATACATGTGCAATGCGAGATGAGTGACTAGTCAAATATCTTTAGTGTGAGCCAATCATTGCTACCACTCTTTGGGCCCATGTGAGCCTGTATCACCCCATCCGACCGTCCAGCCTTACAGATCTAATAGTCAGAAGGAAAATGGTGAGATCACAACTCTGAGGCAAGCAGGATAACCGGGTCACGGTCTCGTGGTGATCGCTTGCGAACTGGGCTTGTAACGGGAGCATGCATGGCGGCATGGCTGAACTATCATCTATTTTTTTCACCATTTTGCATTGGAATTGATTAATGAAAATGTTTGGAGTTCATCCTTGAAAACTATTTTCTTACAACATATCCAACTTCTTATGTAAACAATTTCCACGATGACAGAAGAAGTAGCTAAAGATAGGTAGTAACTACTATACCTCAACATTGTGATGGGCCTACAAATTAGTAGGGTAGAGGGACCCTGGCGCTGGCGGAGAGGTACCTCCAGTTAACATGAAAAAATCTTTCTCCAATATGATTTGGAGAAGAAAAGGACAAGAATAATACGGGGAAGCCTCTAAGCATCCACTTTGCTTAATTCTTGAGGATATGTGAGAAGTTTTGTCACTAGTAATCTCGATATACTGTGTTTAATATTTTATATTTAATTTGTGTTGTTATTTCTCTAGTGGTGTCATATGAACGTCGACTACATGACATTTCACCTTTATGGGACTAAGAAAATGCATTGTGTATTTAGTTTGTTTTATAATGTTTTGCGGGAGTGACAAAATATCTAACCCTAGTTTACAAGCTATTGCATGAGGCAACGTTTGGGCAATAGAGTTTAATGTTATGGTTAGATTTAACTTAATTGCTCTTTTGTATTTGTGGATGCGAATGGAGTGTAATCATAAGTATGTATGTTGTCCAAGCAAGGGCGGTACATTAGTATAGGTCCACCCGCACAACACTTATAAAAACAATGAAAGTTAATCTATGGAACTTGATGAAGCTGACTTGACAATATCCCCATGTGTTCTCATTAATGTTTTTATCCCTATAAGAAACACAACCGGCTTGTCCTTAGCTCAAATAAGGATTGGGCTACTTGTTTCACCTTTACTATTTTGATTTTAGTTTTTCTATTAAATTCCTTGTTGCTTTTAAACCACCTATAAAATTGTCATGTAGTGTTTACGTTGAAACCTTGTTGAAATCAATTGATGAATACCTTCGTATACCCGTTGGGTTTGACATTATTAATTGTCGGAAGGACAACAATATATCCCCTATACTTGTGGGTCATCATGAATCTTTTCTGGCGCTATTTCTGGGGAGTGTAACGTTATTGGTAAGGAAAACATTTATTGTATGTGTTATTTTTGTTTTTGTTTGTTAACTTACTCCGTTATGGAAAATCTATTTGTTAATGCTTTGTTTAGGATGGACTTCCCACCATTCCTATGGTGAGGAAGGAACCTCCACCTACTGAAATTGTTCCTCATAAAATGCCTATTGTAATTCTTAAAGGAGTTATGATTAATCGATATGCAAAAGATAGAACTATCCACCCCGGACCTTGCTTGGTTAATATTAGAGAATTATGTGAACTGTTTATCCTTTCAGGTATGTCACGAAAGCAAATTAAGAGAAAATCATTTCCTTTGTCACCGGAAGGAAAGGCATTGGATGGTATAGGCTATTGGATAATCATCACATGCTCGAATAGAAGGAGTTTAAAGCTCTCTTTTACTCTAAATTTTATCCTCTTCATGGAGTTCATCAAGATAGAAACTATATCTATAATTTTTGGCGTATTGATGGAGAAAGGATTACTCAAGCTTGGGGGAGACTTAGACTGCTAGTTCTGAAATATCACAATCATGAGCTTTCCAATGAGATAGTTGTTAATTTTTACGCATGACTTCCTCACCATAACAAACAAATACCTAATGCTTCTTCTCTGGTTTTTTTACAAACAAGCAAGTTAATGATAAATTAGATCTTATTGAAAGGATTCAAGGCAACGCTGAAGATTGGTAAGTCAACAAAGGTAAAGAGGCAGATATATAAATTATAAGTACGACTGGTGCTAAATTTGGGCTTGATTCTCATAATTGTTAATAGTGAATTACAAGCTCATTGTCTTAATCATGTTTTACCTATTTCTTATAGTAAAATTCACCTTTTCCTATTAGGACAAAGGAACTCTATGGTAACAATTGTGGTTAATAAAGCAATCATAAATTGCTACAACTGAATATCAAATTAATATACAATCTCAAGTCGCTACGGTTAAAGATTTTGTAGCTGAAAATATTGATGTACATGTTATTCACTTTTGTGCAATGGCTTCTGAAATTGTTATACCTAATAAGAAGAAGAAGTCTCCTGAAAATGTTGGTATGCCTGTTTTTTTTATAAGATTGGAGATCATGGTTATTATGTTTTGTGTGATATGGGTGCTAGTGTAAATAATATTCCTTTCTCTCTTTATCAAGAACTATGCATGAAATTTCACCTTGTGAGATCGAAGATATTAATGTGACTATTAAGCTTCTAATATGTCTAGTATTTCACATGTGGGAATTATTAGGTATGTTGAAGTTCTTTATGGTAAGGTAAACTATCTTATGATTTCTTAATACTTGGAACTGAACAAGATAACTTTTGTCATATAATTTTTGGTAGCCTTTCTTAAATACTTGTGGAGCCACTATAGATTGTAAAAGAGAAAAAGTTTGAAGGAGAATCGTATGAGTTTAATTTCTATAAGTTTTCTAAACACTAGCATGAAAAAACTACCTCGTGATGATATCATTGGAAGAATTGCTTCTGTTGCTATGCCTCCAACTGATTCCTTAGAGCAATATTTACTAGAACATGGGAATAAAATTAATATGAGAGAAAAAGAAGAGATAGGGATATTTTCCTTATGAAACAACCAATTCCCAAACATATTTTGCCTGTTGAAACTTTGGGATTTTCATGATACATCTATTAAGGTAATTTTGATGACGTTATGTGTTGTTTATGTTATTAGTGATGCTGCATCGCGTTGTTTAGTCAATTTACTAAGATGGTGCCTTGTGTTGTTTGGTCCATTTACTATGATGATGTGTAGATAGAAATTACGGCCCAACGCGGCGACCCATTTGCATTCCGCATCCGTTTCGTGTTCGCGTAGATCCATTTCCAGCCCAAAATTGGGCTGGTTTTGCGACCGAATGAACAGGAGACAGACAGTCGGCGCCGTTTGCTCGGTGTCCGCCTCAGTCATACATGGTAGCGATCCAACCGCCCCATCATCTCCCTCCCGGGTCCCTTTTAATGCCATGTGTCCGCGGGGCATCCGTGCCCACTCCACTCCCCCACTTTGCTCCCCCACCGCTAACAACAATGTAACCCTTGCCTCGACCAGCGCAATATCGATAAAGTGGCCCGGGAAGTGAAGCATGACCACGAGGCTGACTCCTCCTCGAGGTACTGCCGCGTGGCCCCGTTCTAGGTGACGCCGCATCGACGACAAAGAGGAGTAGGCCTCCAGCGGCCACCCTAAATCTATGGTTTAAGTTTTTATTTTACTTATGGTTTTTTCTTTTTAATTAAATGTAACACTTCTATCACCTTATGTGTATATTTTAAAAAACTGTAATGTGTCCCGTGCGTTGGGTTCACTACGCAGCACGACAGACACAAACGAATATTTGATATCCACGACGCAAACAGATAGAAAAACGGATAAATTTCTCGTCATTTAGGGCAACTCCAACACAACGACCCATTTGGTCCGTCTGTATCCGTTTATGTCTGATTTGAGAAAAACGACGACCCAACGCGTAGACGCATTTGGCCTGGCGTTCATTTTTCTGTCCGCTCGGACCCAATTCCGGCCCAAATTTGAGCCGGCTTTGCGTCGGCACGGACACGCGGTCGACCGCGCAGCGCTCCCCTTGTCCTCCCCCTGGCCCGCCTGCCAGTCACACCAAAACCATTCCCCTCCCGCTCGCCCTAGTTCCTCCCTCGTGCACCCTCCTTGCCCTCGCCACTTATACATCCAAAACGTATCTATAATTTTTGATGTTCCATGCCTGTTATATATTAAATACCACATGTTTTATTTACACTTTATATCATTTTTATGCATTTTCTGGGACTAACCTATTAATAAGATGCCACAGTGCCAGTTCCTGTTTTCTGCTGTCTTTTTGTTTCAGAAATTCTCTTCTGGAAATATTCTCCAAAAGGCACGCCAATTTACCTGATTTATTTCTGCACGGGAACGAAGCACCAGTCCGAAGGAGAAGCCCAGGAGGCAGCCCAGGAGAGGAGGCGGGACCCACGGTGCAGCCAGGTGTGGCCCCGCGCCGCCACCCCGCCTGGCCCACCTGGTGCCCCCCTGGCGCCCCTCTTTCGCCTATAAATTACATCTATTCGGGAAACCCTAGATACCCGATCGGAAATCCACGAAAAGTTCCGTCGCCGCCGTCGTCGTCAACCCTAGTTCGGGAGGGTTTTGGAGTTCTTCCCGGCACCCCGCCGGAGGAGAAATCATCACCGGAGGTTCTTCATCACCATGCCTACCTCCGGAGTGATGCGTGAGTAGTTCTTCACGGGACTACGGGTCCATAGCAGTAGCTAGTTGGTAGTCTCTCCACCTTGTGCTATCATGCTTATATCTTGAGAGCTGCCTAACATGATCAAGATCATCTTTATGTAATGCTATATGTTGTGTTTGCTGGGATCCGATGAATTGTGAAGTTATGATCAAGTTTGTTCATCTATTTATATCCATGTTTTATTTATGTTCTTGCATGCTCTCCGTTGTTAGTAGATGCTTTGACCAAGTAGATGCTAATGACTGCAAGAAGGGGTGTTTATGCTAGATAGTGGGTTCATGCCTCTAGAAGTCTGGGCTCGAGATGACAGAAACGACTAGGACTGTAGATGTGCTGTTACCACTAGGGAGAAAACAACTTTGTTGTGTCTATATGTCATATGCATTATTTACATTACACACTTTGTTTAATGTTTTTATCTGTTGCTTGCAACTTAATACTCACGGGAGACACAAAAGCTATCCCGGGGGTGGATTATTAGTCATAGATGAAGCTAGTAAGCGGTCTATATATATTGATGTAATGCCCAATAGATCTAACAATGAACATGTTCTTATCATATCTTGCATTGTCATGCATTTGCACTTTATCAATTGCCCAGCTGTAATTTGTTTACCCAACATATTTATCTGTTTATTGAGAGACACCACTAGTGAACCGTGGACCCCGGTCCTTTATTCCACACTGATAAAAACACCGTTTCCACCACGCTCTGCATTTATTTCCTCGATGTTCCTTTTTGCACTCATCATTACTTTCCACACCATACATTTAATCATTTGTATTCAGCAAGACGGAGAGATTGACAACCTTCCTGTTTCGTTGGGGCAAAGTACTTTGATTGTGTTGTGTGCAGGTCCACGTCAGTGATCGTAACGGCGCCGCTGACACCGTGTTGAACCTCTTCCAATTCCTACTGGTTAGATAACCTTGGTAGATTTCAAGGGAAAATTGTGCTGCACTACTTCATACCTTCCTCCTGGGGTCTCCCAACGAACGTGTGTTTCCACATCATCAGCCGCCGCCGTCCCGCCCCTGTCCCCTTCGCCCTACTTCTCACCGGATTCCCACCACAATCCGGCAAGTTTTGTTCACAGCACCCCCCCTCTCGAGTAGGCCGTGTTTCGACGGCAGGAAACTGCCGGAGGCTACCAAGCTTGGCCTCGCCCACAACGTTTTCGACCGCCGGCCAGAGGTACGAATTCATCACCAGCTCCATGGCAGAAGCTCGAACGAGTAATTTTATTACAACATTAACATAGCGTACTCCTCCTCCTCCGATGAATCATCCGACGATGATAGCGATATATTGGTTGCTACACTCGTCGTCAATGAGCATATTTCTAGGCTGCAACCCATGTTCAGGGGCTCAGTACCCGACCGTGCTACGGCTTTGGACCGTAACAGAGAAGGCGGCCATGTCCAGCTGTTCAAGGATTACTTCTGCTCAGATCCAACGTACAAGGCCCCAATGTTCCGGCGCCGTTTCCGTATGGACCGACATGTGGTCAACCGCATTCGGTTAGGAGTGCTTAGCCATGATAACTTCTTCAAGTGCAAGCGAGATGCCCTTGGCAAGTTTGGGTTCTCCTCCTCCCAGAAATGCACTACGGCCATCCAGATGCTTGCGTATGGAGTGGCCGGTGATCTTGTTGATGAGTACATGCGCATGAGTGAGTCCACTTGCTTAATGGCAATGTACAGATTTTGCAAAGCAGTGATGGCGGTGTTTGGCCCTGAGTAATTGAGAGAGCCAAATATGGAGGACACGGCCCGGCTCATGTCCATCAATGAGGCAAGGGGATTTCCCGGCATGCTTGGAAGCATAGATTGCATGCATTGGGAGTGGAAGAACTGCCCGTTTGCTTGGCAGGGGCAGTACCATGGCAATGTTGGCGAGTGCACGGTCATACTTGAGGCAGTGACTTCAAAAGATCTTTGGATTTGGCATGGTTGGATCCCACAATGATATCAACGTCCTGCAACGCTCTCCGGACTTTCGGAGAGCAATGCCCCAGTGGTGATGTATGATATCAATGGCACCACATACAACAAGGGATACTATCTAACTGATGGTATCTATCCTACATGGACCACTTTTGTGAAGACCATCCCCAAGCCTGATGGAGAGAAGCAAGCACGGTTCTCCAAAGAACAAGAGAGTGCTAGGAAAGACGTGGAGCGTGCTTTTCGTGTCCTCTAATCTCGATGGCTATTGTTCGCCACCCTGCTAGAACATGGAGCGTAAACACTATGTGGGAGGTGATAACTGCTTGTGTGATCATGCACAACATGACCGTGGAGTATGAACATGATGACAACATCTACGACCAGGATTGTTTTTCGAGGTGAGTTGGTTCATCCTGTTGGTGGAGCGGCCACATTTGCCAACTTTATCCACTTGAGATGCGTGATCGTGACGTTCACAGGCAACTTTAGAATGACTTGCTTGAACATATGTGGCAACACTATGGAAACCAACCGCCGGCAAACCAAGCAGGGCTGATTTGTTGCCCATTTTTATTCGATCAGGGAGTTGCCCTAGGTTTAGTGTTTTGGGTGTTGTTTTCTTAAGTTGTCCGTCAGTCTAGATAGGACCGGACACTTGTCTAGTCAGGCGCGGCGCAGCACGGCACATGGGTCCCCGTCCAAAACCTCCGCCCGGCCCCCCACCAACTCTAAACCCCAGATACCCTCTCGTGCTCCGTTCCGTTGCCACCACCCACCAGCTCCAGGCGACCAGGCCTGCGCCGACGGGGCGCTGACCCGCCGCCGCCGGCTGAAGGTACCCTCACCTCTCCCTCTCCCTCTCCCTCTCGAGTCTATGCGGCGTGGTCTTGGATTCGCGTGCCTAGCGCAGCAGGCTCGCAGGACGCTGCGGTGCGGTCTCGGGGTCCAGTCGGGAATCAGGGAGGTCCATTTTGGAGGGGCGATTTGCGAGAGCTCGGCCTAGTTTTGAGATTCTGGTGCTAAAGGGAGGGGTCCCTCCTTGTAGTGTATAATTGCTGGCTTATAGCGTGGGGTTTTAAGCCTAGCTTTTGATGCATCTCTCGAGCAGCAGCTGCTGTTGTTCCCCATAGTGGCTGCTCGCACCGGCTGCTTCAGATCAGCTTGCAGTGCGCTTCGGTTTAATTCTAACCTTGTAGTGTACGTACTTGTGCCTCCTTTGGGGGAGGGCCGAGGGGGGAGATCCTCGCTGCACATTATGCACTTGTTCAGGTCCCTAGGTGCATTACGTTCTATTGTGCATTTGTCTGAAGAAATCTCTGCATTCTTCGATGTTGCACCTGGGTTCTCTATTTCAGTCTCTCTATCTCGTTACAGATGGGATTTATCTTAAATGTAACATCCTGCTATCTGTGAATCTTATTATTCCAAGGTTCATTTTTAGTGTTGCGCCTTTACATCTGTGTTGATACTTCGGTGCTAGTTGGAATGGGTTAAATGCGCGGTTTTCAAGTATCTTATTTATCTGTATGTTGTGATGCTTCAGTGCTAGTAGGAATAGCTGAAATGCACACAATTTTTCACTAATGTATTTCTCTTTTTGTTGTGATGCTTCAGTGCTTGGTGTGAATGTCTGAGATGCAGGGAAATTCGACTGAGCGGTGGGTTACTCAAATGGTCAGAAAATCTCATGAACGCAAGGAAAAGGAAGCTCTTGGGACTGTTATGGCACGAGGCATTACTGATGAAGTAAACTCTGGTGATGATACCACTTGCTCTGCTGCTGAAAATAGGTATCCTGGTTGGCCTGGAACCACAGTCTTCAGGGTGCTAATTTTGGCCACCAAGGTTGGCCCGATAATTGGACACAAAGGAGAAAATGTTAGAAGACTTTGTGAGGAAACAAAAGCCTGTGTCCGTATAATAGGTGGGCATCTTGCTGCGCCAGAAAGAGCTGTAAGTTGCCCATTGAACAGATATCTTATGTCTTCTCTGTATTTTCTGATCTACCTAAGGATTTACCGTAGTTAATTGGAACACACACCTACATTCCTTTTTCGCCTAGAATATGGTAGCTAACAAGAATATGTTCGCATACTATAAAAATCCAGCATTGGTGTCTTTTGTTCATGTGTTAGTTACCTTTCATTATTTTCAGTTGCTACCAAGAGCTTTTCGGATATTTGTACCCAAAAATGCATCATGTTTACACAGATTTTTTTCGGCCCCAACAAACTTGCCTTACACAATCAACTAGTATTCCACATGAAGATGCGGTATTTTCTCAGCATTGTCTGAGAATAATCTAGTATGGTTGCACACTTGCACTCTAGCGGGGAACTGGCTGCTAAGGATTTAGTCGATTTACTGATTCAACTTTATGCGTATCTTGCAGCTTGGAATTCCATCAATGTTGCATCTTGCCTTTTCTTATTACCACACATTCTTACTTCTTTTTTAGTGTATATCAGCCCATTAAAAGAAGTCTTGATTTACAATGCAGTGGTCCTAAAATGGATGGACTTCAACAAATGAAAGGAGGCTTGTTGTACCTTTCAGTTTTCCTAAAAAACTTGTTCACCTTTTTCATTGAAAGGTTATCATTTTCGCAACGGAGCAACCAGATGAACCAATACCTCCAGCCATGGATGCACTATTAAGGGTATATCAGAACATAATTACTGATGATGGTTTAGACATGGGATCTAATACTACAGTTGTGGCGTGAATTCTTATACCAAGTGAACAGGCAGTGAGCCTAATTGGGGAGCAAGGTTTGATGATAAATTATATCGAGGAAGCTTCTAAAACTAACATTAATGTGCTTGGTAAGTTCTTACTTCTGGCCCACCTTTAAGGTCACTTTTCCACATCTATTGCTTCCTTCTTCCAGTATCACTGATTGTCATAATGTATCAGTAGACATGTGGTTCTTGGGATGATGTACACATGCAGAGTTAAAATTTCAGGGATCAGCTTACTTAAGCACATAGTTACTCAGTTTGCTTGGCATCTCTGTTGGGTGAAATTGAAATTCTGAAGCATACGATGTTATGATTTTCTTGCATTACAATGTTCTCCCAAGCAATGTTGCATGTATCAATCATAGGCTGAAAGCCTGAAAAGGCACTTTTTAAATGTTTTGTTGCTTGTGTGCTACTATAAATGTTGGGCTCGATGCACTATTACTTTGGTCATGGAAAAAATCAGTCAAGCTGCTGGTGAAGGCAGAACAGAGAATTCAGTTGACCAAGTGTCTACTTGTATAATTTGAACTTTGATTGGTCTACATGTAGAGTGTTCTGAGTGAGTACACTATGTACTTGAAATTTTTCATAATTCCACCAATTGGTCATCCACTCTCATGTATTCCTTGCTTTTTTTGTAGCCTGACTTCTTTGACTCGTGTATAGCCATATGCACTTATCAGCAAAAGATTGTCCATGAATGAAACAGCAAGAAACTGTTTCGACAATGAGTTTACTAAATAAGAGAAGGCGTCATCTGTTAAAAAATAAGATGAATTATGATTTCCAATGCATCCATCATTTTGATAAAATTGGGTTTCACTCATGTCCTTAATTTCACTTGTACTTGATAGCCAGTTTCTATCGCCTATTTGTTATTGCCTGACATGGTATCTTTTCCATCCAATGATAAGCAGTTTCAGTATGCATTCTTTCGATGTCCTTGGATTTATTGTTCCAGAATCAAGTGTTATTTAGCCAGTATGTCATCCCTTGCATGCTTCAACTATGCAGATAGTGACTTGCCACCAGTTGCACTTGAAGAAGATAGGATCGTTGAAATATGGGGACAACCTGCACGAGTGCGGAAGGCTTTGGAGCTTGTTGCTTCTCATTTGAGGAAGTACCTGGTTGATCGTAGTGTTATCCCTTTATTCGACCCTCATGTAAGTAGTAGCCACTGCTTTGAACATTACTCTTGGGCACACAAAATTTAGAGAACATTTCTGCCCTTCCTAGTATTTAACTCGGAAGAGCTTTTATTTCTTCAGGTGCCTTTGACTATCTTACACGTGGAAATGCAAATGCCCCCGTGTCACTACAGTGATCATCATGAGGGTATGCCCCCATTTCACTACAGTGACCATCCTGAGGGCCCTCTGCAGGCAGTTACTCCAGTCTGCCATTCTGTAGATCATCAACGCGAACCCCCATGGACTGAAACTTACTATTCGAGGCGCAAGAATACTGTGGAAGCTGAAGTTCTTGAGTATAGATGGGAGGCACCTACATCCTTTGGAAGATATCGATCAGTTACACCTCCGCACAATGGTATAGGTGCGTATAGACAAGAAACATCTTCATCACCCATCAGAACATATCAATCAGCCTCTACAGAATTAGATTCGCACCACATGACTGCATATGAATTACGAGCATGTCCACCAATTGGTGCATCAGCTACCGTTGAAAGAATACGTTCCCTTATATCTGTGCATGGTCAACAAGCGCTTCCACTGAGGAAGACATGTCAATCAGCTAAAATGGGAAAGCCTGCACACTTGGGAATATCATTATATGGAAGTGAATCTCATCCACGCAGGGTTTCTTCATCCTCTGCTGCTGATCTACCTCCAATTCGTGGAATGCCTGAACATGAACTACAAGCATCGCCATCCATGAGGGCGTATCCACCAGACACTGTGGAAAACCTTCCGCACTGTCGTGTGTCTGCGTGTGGGCTAGCAGCGCCAGCGCGCGCTTGTGCCTCCATTAACAATTAAATCACCAGCATTCACTTCACAGGTTTGAATGTTTCCTATTGTATAGTTCCTATGCTTGCTCAGTGTTGTGATTTTTCTTGACAACAATAATTAGTATCTGTTTGCCATGGTGGATGACAATTAACAGGTTACTGAAAAGATGCAAGTTCCAGTTATCTATGCCGAAGCTGTGATTGGCCCCACTGGTGCAAGAATTGATTACATACGTCGTGCCAGCAGATCGAGCATCTGGATAAACGATTTGGAGGGGGATGCAATGTCTATTGAAATCAATGGAAGTTGTGCAACAGATGTTCAGACTGCTGAGCAGCTGATAAAGGTAACAGTGACTTCTCTAAGAAAGTTACTTGTAATTCTTTTCAGAAACAGTATTATCTTTTAGATAAGATTTCACCTGGTCATGCAAATGGTTGTGTATGTTAATGGCCTATCTTTGGTGTCTACTGTCTAGTGCTCAATCCTATTGACCACATAAGAATCTACCTCTCTGAGAATAGAACCCATACTGGTTTTCTTCAAATCCTTACTAATGCATGGCCAGACAGTCCTGGTGACTACTTCTGCTAGAACTAGATGGTGCCCCGCGCGTTGCAGCAGGACGTTTGCTTACACTCCATATAAAAATCTACTATGTGCATGTAAGAATAGAATGAATCGCTCAACAAAGTAGCAAGATATAAGGCGTGTCGTTAAATATATGTTGATAAACGTTGGTAGACAGAAAATCGAAGCATAAAGAAACAGATAAGCACCAGTAGATAGAAAAGTGAATCAGGGACCGTGTCTCCGTAATCTTATTATGTTTTTTCCAACGAAAAATAAATTGCAAGTATATAAACGACTTGACTCAAATTTCACACATAGCATATGGAGGACTCACAAAAAACGTTTACCATAGTGTTGTTATCTCAATTTCTTACAAAAGCATGCAAAGGAAAAAAAATGATTCGGAAGTTTGCACTGTAAATGAACGCAATACATATGATGCGATCCTTTTTCTTCCGGGGCGTTGAAAGGGCGCAAAACTCCACTGCTTTCGTTTTGAGAATGTTTCCGTGCAAAACAATTGTATGTGCAATATGTGTGAACAGTTTTGGGAATCTGTAGCAGCTAATTCAATCCGCCATATATGTACATCCGTTCTGAGTACAAAAAGCACAGGCTTAATAGAAGCATCGACCAAATGCAGAGACACCTGCATATATATACAGGAGAGTACAAAAAGAGTTCAAACCCGCATCAATAGCGATGAAATAAACAGCCCTTAGCAGTAGTACACTTCGGGAAAAAACATCCGTGCAAGTGTATTCATCTCTTGCGAAACTATTCTGGCCCAATGTGAACATAGAAGAAAGCACTGACATGCCCATACCATGTGGTTCCAAATAATAAAGAATCCAGAAGGAGTTCAGCGGTAACAATCCATGATGTGCAGATAATTAGAGTGTGTAGGAGAACCCAGAGAGGGCCCGTATGCAGCATGGCTTGCTGTTAACGTCGTAGACCCCATGGTGTCGGATCCTCTAGCCGATTTTCTACATATCAGGAATGAAGAAGGATGGAGCTCCTCTTGCACAAAACCTCCGGATCAGAAGCAAAACAGTGGTCTCCTTTTACACCAAACCCGCGGTGACAAACTGTATGTAGGTGAGTTGTGGCGGCAGAGCTGGATGGATGAGTTACCTGTGTTAGCGGTAGCTAAGAATGCTATCGATGGTGGTGAATTTATAAGGACGAAGCCGAGAGTGGGGAGTGAATGGTCACGCGTCATATGTTTCCGATACCGCAATGACTCCTCAATTTCATAACGGAAATCACATAGGGAGACGAATGGTTGTTCTTTGTTTTGAAGAGTGACTAATTAATTATTTAAGATCCACTCAGAAACAATGTGGCATGTACATTTTGAAGAACTGCTAACTGATGGTCCACTCCGAAACAAAGTGGTGTGGAATGGTGGCTGACGTAAAAGGCTAGAAATGTAGGAGAAATAGTAATGGCAGATTTTCTTAGGTGGCAGGCTATGATTGCATAGAGATGATTGATGAGGTGTACACCTTGCATGTTGAGAGAAATAGACTTAGTGGGTTGCTCCTATTTAGATAGTATAGATATTCCTTCAACTACGTGCTTCTTTCTGGTAAATCGGTTCGGATGCAGTGCCGGTTTGAGATAACATCAACATGTTTCTAAGCCTCTTTTGTTATTCCTACAGTATATTACTTAATTAGTTAGTGTTAGTAGGGATTCTCCCCTACTTTTTCTACATACAAATATATACTACTTAAAGTACATAATATTTTGGTTCATGTTTGAAGTTAGAACTTTGGAAGAAGAAACAGGTAATTATTTTGAAGTTGTGACCATTGTAAAAGGGTTTTGGCTTCCGTTTACTTGTGTTTTTATCACTTCTCGCTCTTTGTGATCCTGGTGTCCTACCACTATTATGTTGGAACTCCAACCTATGTTGCTTTTGCATCATAACTTGCCCTACAAACATAATTGTTGCCCTTCTGCTCTTCTGACCTGTGATTCTTTCCAGAACTTCATGGCTGAAGCCGCCGCTGCTTCCCCTGGTCATAATTTTGACACCATCCCATCATATTTGCCTGCACCAAGATCTCCCAGAGCTGATAGTCTAACGACTTCATACACTGGAAGAGAAAGTGGTGTGACAGAACAGCGCCTGCAAATGATCTACTGAAACTCCCAAGTTTCATTTATGCACATATACCCGATACAGGAAATTCCGTGAGAGTACACTCACCAAAAGTTTTGATACTCATCCTGACAAGATTACATTTCTACTTACAAGATTTGTTCGGAGAATTGCATCTAAATTTATGTGTTAACCGGGAGTTAAGGCAAAACTTACAAGTCACCAAAGTTTTGGTTAATTTGGAGTACCGAGCACGTGATGTAAAAGAGAGAGGCGGCAAGATGTCTTAGGATATCATCCAAAATTATTTGTACTAGTTGCAAACTATACTCAAAAACTCTTTTTGAGTAGGAGTATTTCTTGCTTTATTTTGGAGCCCGAGCTACATGGTGGTCATTTTTTTTAAAATTCAAAATCAACATTTTAAAGTTTCCAAAAATCGTGAAAAAAACCCGTGATGTGGATATTCTAGAGATCTACAATCGTGCAAATTTACAACTCCAAATTGGTTGTATTTTGGGCTGCACAAAAAAAGACAAACGGGTGGATCTGGTGGTGAACAATACACAGTTTCAAAAATTTGAAATTTTCACTGATTTGTCTTTTTTGTACAGACTAAAATATAACGAATTTGGATTTGAAATTTTGGATAATTGTAGATCTTGACAATATCTATACCCGGGATTTTTTTCGAGTTTTTTGAAAACTTTAAAACATCGATTTCAAAATTTCAAAAAAACGGTCACCATGTAGCTCGAATTTTCGTACTACTTCCTCTATTCCTAAATATAAAAGGTCCATCTAATGCTCATCTGACTGAGAATTATCAGCTGACTTCATTAGCGTTGATTTGGAGCGATTCCTGGTTGATCGGTTAACCCATTCCCTGGTTTAATGAAAGCGAATTGGGCCTTGACTGCATGCATGTGATGGGCTGACGCACTGCAGCCTTTTTCGTTTACTTTTCTTCATACGGCTGTACGGTACAATATGGTGTGTTTTTTTTTCGAAAATTTGTTTTGGCACCAGGGCACGATTGATCCTGTTTTTTTTTTTTTTAGAAAATCGCACTTTTGTGTTTCAAGGAAAAAAGTATATGGGTACATATACATATTAGCTAAGGACGCACCAAATTTATTTTAGAAATACGTTCAATTTTAGGCTGCACAAAAAACAAACAAATATGAGACCAAATATGGTATATTTTTTTACTACTGTATACAGCCACGTATTTGTTATTTTCCTGTAGCCCAAAATAAAACGTAGTTTGAACCGGAACTTTGCACAAATATATATACCATATATATGTATTCACGTGGATTTTTTTGAAACTCAAAAGTGCCATTAAAATAAATCAAAACCAGAATCGCTGGTGCCCAAGTTCACGAAATCCTCACTCGTGTTTTTTCTTCATTCTTTTCTTACCTACTGCCCAACGAAGGACACTAGGAAATGAGACAATTCTAAAAAAAATCTAGTGAGTTGGAGGCAATAGGGACTAACATTTTTAATTGCACATTCGGTTGTAACCGAAATTTTGCAGTTACCGATGGGGTAGCGACTGAGATATTCTCAGTTGCAGGTGAGATTGCAATTGAGATTTTTCAATTGTGGGTGGTGCTGTAACTGCAATTTTTTCAGTTACGAGTGAGGTTACAAATAAGATATTTAATTGCGAGTGGTGTTGCAACTAAGATTTTTAGTTACAACTAAAACAAATTTAGTTACAAGTGGGTTTGCAGCTGATACTTTCTGGTTGCAATTGGGGTTGCGACTAAGATTTTCCCAATTACAAGCAGGGTTGCAACTTAGATTTTTTTAGTTGCAAAGTGGGGTTGCAACTGAGATTTTTCCACTTGAAATTACAAAATAAGAATTCCAAAAAAAAAGACATAGCACACAAAGCAACAGATCTCAATTGTAACCCGACTTGCAACTGGAAAACAATCTCAGTTACAAAATTCTCAGTTACACCCTAACTTGCAAATGATAAAAAAAATCTCAGTTGCGACTCGATGTGCAACTGGAAAAAAAATTCAATTGCAACCCCACATGCAACTAGAAAACAATCTCAGTTGCAACCTAGATTGCAACTAAAACTTAGTTTTGACCCGACTTGCAACTGGAAAATAGTCAGTAGCAAGTTCCCATGCAACTGAAAAAAAAATCATTGGAACCCTAACTTTCAAACAAAAAAAATCAGTTGCAACCCGACTTGTAACTGGAAAAATCTCAGTTACAACCCGACTTGCAATTGTAAAATATCTCAGTTGTAACCCGACTTGCAATTGTAAAATTCTCAGTTTCACCCTATCTTGCAAATGAAAAAAAAAACAGTTGCAACTCGACTTACAACTGGGAAAAAAGTCAGTTGCAACCCCACATGGAACTAGAAAAACAAGCTCAGTTGCACCCTACCTTGCAACAAAAAAAAATCTCAGTTATGATCCGATTGCAACTGGAAAAAAGTCAATTGCACCCTAACTTGCAACTGAAAAAAGTTCAATTGCACCCAACTTACAACTGGGAAAAAAGTTAATTGGAACTCCACATGCAACTGAAAAAACTCAGTTGCAAACACACTTACGACTATAACTTTTTTTAGGATCAACCTCCATAACTAGCAACTGAAAAAAAGTTAGTTGTAACCCCACTTGTAACTCGAAAAAAAATCTAGTTGCAAGCCAACTTGCAACTGAAAAAACTCAATTACAACCCGACTTAAAAAAAAGGGATATAGGAAATTCCTGTAATTGCACCGCTTAAAACTGAAGTCCACGGTCGTACGTAGCAAAAAACAACTTTCACATCCATACACGAAAACACAAAGCAACAATTGACTCGCATGAATCTTGGCGGACTAGATCAACGGCTATGAAGTTGACTGATATTTAACCAATTCTTATACGCACAAGAATTATTAATTTCAAAAAACTAATTAAAATAGAGTTAAAATAATCCTGAATAAACAATACTATTTAAAAATGTCACACTAAAGTCTGTAACATAAGGTAGAGATAAATTAGGACACATGAGAGTTATCGAGAGACATGGTAAAATAAAATAATAAGAAAAAAGTAGTAAGAAATTACAGACTAAAATAGATTTTTCTTAAAAAACAGATTAAACAACCAGAGAGTTCCTCTCTCCCTTCAACTGAAGACAACACAACATAATCTGTCAAAAAAAAAGACAACACAATATAAAAAGAAGCCTACATACGGGCAAATGGGCTGAACTTTGTAAATAAAAGGAAATGGAAGAAAAGCCCACAAAACACAAAAACAAAAAGGCCCAGCTAAACACACGATACAGGTGACAGGTCACACTCTTTTTTTTGCGAAACACGGTACAACACAGACGTTCACATACACACGCATACACTCACCCCTATGAACGCACGCACGCACACCCTACTGAAAGGTCATTTCCATCCCTAAGTGGTTTTACTGTTTGTTAACAACACAATGAGCGGTCTAACTTGTGTGATAAAAGAGTTGCCGATATTTATATGATGCACAGGTTATTGTACTTCCGGTTATAAAAAGGTTAAGCGCAAGCTAAAAGGATTTCTGCAAGTTTTCTGCGTGAGGCGGTAGTACCGGGGCTGGGCCGGTAGTACTGAGTGACCCTTCACTCGGCACTACCGTGCCTAGTACCGGTGCCAGTAGCGCGTGCTCCAAATGCTCTGATGTCTGCGCATTTTCTCACGAAAGTTACCCGGTACTACCGGGTGCGTAGTACTACCGGGGGTGTCGGCCGGTACTTCCGAACCTTCGGTACTACCGGGGCTGTACCGCAACCAGTGCCACGTCGGACTTTTGCTCTCTGATGTGTCGAAGTTTACTCCCGGTACTTGGTCCGGTAGTTGCCCGGTACTACCGGACGTTCGGTACTACCGGGCCTGCCGGTCGGTAGTGCCGACGTGGGCTGGCGCTGGAGACCTCGAAGACCAAGCAAGTCAACGCTGGTCGGTACTACCGGGGCTGGTCCGGTACTACCGATGCGGGCAGATTTCGTCTCCAACGTCCAGATTTCGAGGAGGACTATTTAAAGAGGTCTTCTTCCCCAAGAAGACCAAGCTTCAAGCAATCTCTCTCCTCCATTAATGAAAGCTTCCTCCTCCTAGATCTCCCTCACCAACCACTCAATCAAGCTCATAGTTGGGGAATCGAAGGAGGAGACCCGGATCTACATCTTCACCAAGCCGATTTACATTTCCCCCTCATTCACTTGAGGGACCATTTGCTAGGGTTTCCATTGGGAAACCTAGCTCCTTGTTGTACTCACTTGTTGTTGTTGTGATAGATTGTAGCTGTTCGGGAGCCCCCAATTCAGTTGTGGGTGTGTGCCCCGGATTGTTGTTGTAAAGGCCCTAGATTCCACCTCGAAGGATTTCGATAGTGAAAGGTGAACCAATCCTTCGTGGTGCGGTTCATCGGAGAATAGGGTGAGCCTGTTGTGGCGTTGAGCAAGCCTGTGGTGGCGAGCTCACACCCCTCCAACGAGACGTACTCCCTAAAAAGGAGAAACTCGGGAATACATGCTTATCTCCGCGTGCTTTCACCTCAGTTACCTCTATCCTTATTTATCGCCTTTACTTTGTGTATCTTGCTTAGTTGCTAGCTTATCATATAGATAAATTCACCGTAGTTGCATATCTAGATAATTTACCTTTTGTGTCAAGCCTAAATTGAAAACGTACTAAAATTTAGAGTAGCACCTATTCACCCCCTCTAGGTCCCTCATTGGTACTCTCCCGACCCACCTATCACTCAACCCCGCATAAACTCCTTAGGTCCTCCACCAAAGCTTAATACATTGGCTTTTACTAGTTGGCAACACTTAATAAGATCTCATGTCAACAGTGCCTCTATCGAGTTTTGGAGGATCATTCAAGTGGGATACAAGGCCGTGGATGCAAACAACTTGACAAGAAGAGAGGTGGTTGATGCTCAACTCAATGCCACCGCTCTACACATGATTGAACTTGCCGTTGGAGAGAAGGATCTTCATCACATTCAACATCTCACCACCGCCAAAGAAGTTTGGGATGGTCTCTCCGAGGTGTTTGTTGGGAATGAGAGCATGAAGAGGAATAGATTTGATGCCTTGAGCAATGATGCCGAAGGTTTCTACATGTTTGATGGTGAAAATCATGAAGAGATGTATGGAAGGCTCAGGACTCTTGCCAATGCCTTTTATAACGTCGGTGCAACCTATGTGTATGATGCTTGGATCAAGAGGAAGTATGTGAATGCTCTCATGCCCTTTGAGCTCGTTGACTTGAAGGCTCTACAAGGAAGGCACAACTACCTTCAAATGTCGTCCAATGAAGTTATGCAAGAAATGCAAGCCTTCAAGGTTGCCTCTAAGAATGCTCAAGACAATCGTGCTAGGGCCATGGGGATGAAATAATGTTCTTCTCTTGCTTTGAAGGCCAAAGTGGTGAACCAAGAAGAAGATGTGGAAGTTTATGGAGGCTCAAGCAACTTGCTACCCGAAGATCTCAACCATGCCTACAACGAACACTTGGCTCTTGCGTCAAGAGCATTTTGGCGTGACCCGGCCAAGGCAAAGGCTCAAGTTGATCAAAGGAACAATCCAAGTGGGAAGAAGGAGTTTGCAACCAAGATAAGGACATGCTTCAATTGTCATGACAAGTATCACTTTATCAAAGACTATCCTTATGAGAGTAGAGAAGAACATGGTGGAAGGCTTGTTCCTAGGGATCAATCAAAGATGGTTCAAAAGAAGCCTCATGTCAAGAAGAGACCATTCATCAAGAAGCCATCAAGAATTGTGTTGTTGACTTAAGAAGACTATCCATCCGATGATTCCAAAGAAGAAGAAGAAACCACTCGTGAGGTGGCCGCATTGGCTATCACCTCATCTTCATCACCTTCTCTCTTTGAATCCCCCAATGAGAACATCTCCAACAACACCGTTCATTGCCTCATGGCCAAAGCTACCGAGGTATCATCTTCCACCCCTAAGACTATGCATGAATTGGATGATATATCTAGTCTTAGAATCAAGGAAGAACTTGTTGCTTTCGATACCTTTGTGGCTAACGTGCAAGGTGGAGCCAAGAAGCATGTTGAGGCTCTCATGAATCAACTTGGTGCGGCCGAAGACCTCCTTGAGGTCAAAGGTCAAATTGAGAGAGAGGACTCTATCACTATAGCATCCTTGAATGCTTCTCTTGAAGAAGAACAAGACTATAGGGTTTCTCTTGAGGAGAGACTTGAGTCTCTTGATAGTACTAATGATGAAATAATTGCTAAAATCATTAAGGAGAGAGACCATGCCATTGCTAAATATAAAGTGATTAAAAAGGAGGAAGCCGAATTTGTGGTTGCTAATGCTAGACTCATTGGGGACATTGAGAAGCTTGACAAGGCTCACAAGGCCTTGGAAAGTGAACACTCTACCCTAGTCATGTCTCATGAGCAATTACAAACTCAACTTTCTAAATCTAACTCACCTAGTACCTCTACTCCCTCTTGTGATCATGCAAATGTTATTGAGAAAAATGCTAGGTTGAAGGTTGAGCTTGCCAAGGCCACTAGTGCCAAGACCTCAATTCCCAAAGGTAAAGAAAAGCTTGTTACTCATGTGTTTGAGTAAAAGCAACACAAAGGGAAGGAGGGTCTTGGTTATGTAGCCAAAGCAAAGAAGAAGAAGAGAAACAACAAGGAGAAACAAGGCCAATCCCACTCAAGCCAAGACTACCATTGCAAGTGGTAATGCCACTATGGGCAAGACC
Organism: Poa pratensis; assembly: GCA_947311845.1. Classification (NCBI taxonomy): domain Eukaryota; kingdom Viridiplantae; phylum Streptophyta; class Magnoliopsida; order Poales; family Poaceae; genus Poa; species Poa pratensis. Next base: position 13,700,915 of record CAMZMU010000060.1, on the reverse strand, counting down.
ACTCGTAGTGACTTTGCGGGAAATGCTAACCCTCACTACATTCTATATGTTGATTATTATGGTGATGTTTATGCAAAATATGTTGGCCCTTATGATGGATATGTTGCTCGTGTTATTTGGGTTCCTAAGACCCTTGTTGCTAACCAAAGATGACCCGTTGCAAGATGGGTACCTAAAATCAAGCAATGATTTCTTGTAGGACTATGCTTCCGATGGGTCAAATGGGTGGTTGATAGTGGATGCAGAAATATGACCGGAAGCAAGGAGATCATGATGGAGTTGAGACCAAATACAAATCATTCAACCTTCACTTATGGTGATAAATCAAAAGCTGAGGTAAAGGGCCTCGGCAAGGTGGTAGTAGCAAGGGATATCACCCTTGTGAATGTCATGCTTGTCGAGTCCCTCAGTTATAATTTAGTGTCAGTTCGTGCGCTTAACAAGATGGATTTTGATGTCCATTTTACTATTGATATGGTGGTACTCTTGAGGAGCAAAGACTCTAAAGGTTGCTTTCGTTGGGTACGTTGAACATGAGTTGTTTGGGGTGGACTTTTCGGGGTCAACCAACACTCAAGCAATGTGCCTTTTCGGAAAGGCCGACGTGGGGTGGTTGTGGCATCACTGCTTGTCCCATGTTAATATGAGAACTTTGCAAAGTCTTCACAAGGGTGGCCACATTCTTGGACTTAAAGAGAATGTTTCTTTTTCTAGAGATCGTCTTTGTAGGGCTTGTGTTGAAGGAAAGATGCATGATTCTCCCCACTGAAGCAAGACCATCATCTCATCAAAGAGGATATTGGAACTTCTTCATGTTGATCTCTTTGGCGCCGTTCCTCAACCGAGTCTTGGTGGGAAGAAGTATTGTTTGGTGATTGTTGATGACTATTCAAGATTTACTTGGGTCTATTTCTTCAAGTCGAAGAGTGAGACTCAACAAGCCGTCATCGAATTCTCCAATGAAGTTCAACGTCAACACAATGTTCCCATTTTTTCCATTAGAAGTGACAATGGCTCCGAGTTCAAGAACTACACCTTAAATGATTTTCTTAGTGAAGAGGGAATTCGTCATCAATATTCCGCTGCATATACCCCTCAACAAAATGGTGTAGCCGAGAGGAAGAACCGGACTCTCATGGATATGGCAAGGTCCATGTTGGCGGAGTTTTAGTCTCCGCTCTACTTGTGGGCCGAGGCCATCTCCACGGCGTGTCATTCTTCAAACCGGCTATTCTTCCGTAAAGGAAGAAAGGAAACTCCCTATGAGATGCTTACCGGCAACAAGCCCAATGTCTCCTACTACCGAGTGTTTGGTTGTAAGTGTTTCTATAAGATCAAAGGTGTTCGTTTATCTAAGTTTGAGTCTAAAGCTTTGGAGGGTATTTTTGTTGGTTACGGTGCCGAATCCCACACTTATAGAGTCTACGACAAAGCCTCCGGGATTGTTGTGGAATCTTGTAGTGTGGAGTTCGATAAAATGATGGCTCCCAAGTGGCACAATTTCATGTTTGTGATGTAGATAGTGAGGAACCTCAAGAAGCAATAAGAAGGATGGCGTTGGATTCTTTTGTCCCATAGAGATTCACCATGAGGCACCTCAAGGAGATTCAAGTTCTACCCAAGTGGAACCTCCTACATCACAAGATCTCATACTCCCACCAATGGAGCCAATGATGCACCAACCCAAGAACAAGTTCAAGATCCTCCTCATGACCAAGTTGCTATGCAAGAACCAAGTTCTCTATTGTTGATGCTAGCCAAGGTCAAGACCAAGATCAATCTTCTCCTTCTATTGTTGAAGATGTGCACAATGATGATCAAGGTCAACAAGATGGTTAAGATGGGGACTCAAATGATCAAGTGATACCTCTTCGCTCCAATGAGGATATCGAAGCCCGTCGTAAAGTAAGAGTTGCAAGATATCTAGAATTGAAGAGTCATAAGCTAGAAGCGATTATTGGTGACTTGAATAACAAGGTCACCACAAGGGGTCAATTGGCAAGCTTTAGTGAACATCAAGCACATATCTCCATGGTGGAACCGAAGAAAGTGTTTGAAGCTCTTGAAGATCCAGATTGGTTGGAAGCCATGCATGAAGAGCTCAATAACTTCAAGCGCAACAAGGTGTGGAAGTTAGTTGAGAAGCCCAAAGAGTGCCACAATGTTATAGGCACTAAGTGGATATTCAAGAACAAGCAAGATGAACATGGAATGGTTGTAAGGAACAAGGCAAGATTGGTTGCATAAGGATACTCTCAAGTTGAAGACATTGATTTTGGAGAGACTTATGCACCCGTGGCTCGCCTTGAGTCCATCCGTATCCTTCTTGCATATGCATAACATCATAACTTTAAATTGCAACAAATGGATGTGAAAAGTTCCTTTCTTAATGGTCCTTTAAAGGATTTGGTATATGTTAAGCAACCACCGGGATTTGATGACCCAAACTTCCCTAACCATGTCTACAAGCTTGATAAGACGCTCTATGGACTTAAGCAAGCACCACGTGCGTGGTATGAGCACCTTAGGGAGTTGTTGTTAGACCGTGGGTTTGAAGTGGGGTAAATCGATCCCACCCTCTTTACCAAGAAGGTTAAAGGGGAGTTTTTCATATGCCAACTATATGTTGATGATATTATTTTGGCTCATCTAACAAAGCTTTTAATGATGAATTTTCAAAACTTATGACCGACAGGTTTGAGATGTCTATGATGGGAGAGTTGAAGTTCTTTCTTGGTTTTGAGATCAAGCAATTAAATGAAGGGACTTTCATCTTTCAAGCCAAATATACCCAAGACATGCTCAAGAGATTTGATATGCAAGATGCTAAGGTGAAGCGCTTTCCTATGGACACCAAATGTCATCTGGAACTTAACCCAAAGGGTATAGATGTTGATCAAAAGGTATACCGCTCCATGATTGGTTCTTTGATCTATCTTTGTACATCTAGACCCGATATTGTGTTGAGTGTAGGGGTGTGTGCAAGGTATCAAGCCGCTCCTAAAGAAAGCCACTTGGTGGCGGTCAAAAGAATCCTTTGATATTTGGTTTATACCCCAAGGTTTGGTTTGTGGTATCCAAATGGCTCAAATTTCTCTCTTGCCGGGTACACGGACTCGGATTGGGCTGGTGATCATGATGATAGGAAATCAACTTCCTGGGCATGCCAATTCCTTGGTAGGTCCTTGGTGAGTTGGTCTTCTAAGAAACAAAATTGTATATCTCTCTCCACCGCCGAAACCGAGTATGTGGCAGCCGCTAGTGCTTGCACTCAATTGTTATGAATGAGGCAAACTTTAAAGGAATACGGTGTCAATTGTGACAAAGTGACTCTTTTGTGTGACAATGAAAGTGCTTTCAAGATTGCCTACAACCTGGTGCAACATTTAAGAACAAAGCATATTGAGATTCGTCATCACTTTATTCGAGATCATGTTGCTCGTGGAGATATTGAGCTAGGCTATATTCCCACCAAAGACCAACTTGCCGATATTTTTCACGAAGCCACTTGATGAAGCAAGATTCACTTATTTGAGGAATGAGCTAAATATGGTGGATTCAAGGAGCTTGACTTGATTATCTTGCATACACACCTATATCTTGACTATCTATTTGGTTTAGGTGTAGGCATGGACATAGGGGGAGTGCGGTCCTAATACATTGGACTATCCCTCCCCCCATTATGCCGATATTAAGAACTCATTTGCTTCTCTATATTCATTCTATGAATTGCGAGCTTAACTGACGAGTAGTGGTAGTGAACCCAAGATATATCTTCGTGGTGTCACGCCACTCACTCATACATGGTGGCCTAGGCCACCGCCCTCTTCTTTGTGAAGAGTTGATGTTATTTGGTTTTTATTGTCTATCTAGCGCTCTTATGGAAAACATGCTCAATTTGGGTTTTTATGTTTGTTTGCTTCTTGCAAATTGAGTGTGAAGTACCATCTCCAGTTTGAGGTTCTCAATCCTAAGCCATGCCTTATCTAATAAAACAATTTCTATCTTGCACAATTTCAATTTCCACAAAAATCTAGAGTTTTCGAGGAGGTCCCAGTAGTACTACCGGGAGAGGGCCGGCAGTACCGGGCTCTGAATTTAAGTAGATGTCAAAACCTGCTCTCAAAAATTCAGGCCCCGGTACTACTGAGCCACCTGCCCCGGTACTACCGGGGGTGCGAGATTCTATAAGTCAACGTGTGGGTCGGGACAGGGGTTATTCCCCATTTCCTCCCCACCCGCACGAACACCAAATCGCCGCCTCCTCCAAGCTCTGCTCCGGCCGCCACCTCGGCCGCCGGAATCCGCCGCCCCCGACCAGATCCACTCCGTGGAAGCGTTCCTGCTAGCGCTAGGTTGACGAGGGAATATCTCCCCGGAACAGCACCGGAAACAATGCTTGTACGTCACACGTCAGTTGGGAACCCCAAGAGGAAGGTATGATGAGTGCAGCAGCAAGTTTTCCCTCAGTATGAAACCAAGGTTTATCGAACCAGTAGGAAAACGAGGTTTGCTTCGAAGGTGTTGGTGAAGGAGTGTAGTGCGGCGCAACACCAGGGATTCCGGTGCCAACGTGGAACCTGCACAACACAATCAAATTACTTTGCCCCAACTTAACAGTGAGGTTGTCAATCTCACCGGCTTGCTGAAAACAAAGGGTTAAACGTATCGAATGGAAGATGATGTTTGTTTGCATAAAACAGTAGAGAACAATGATTGCAGTAGATTGTATTTCAGATGTAAAAGAATGGACCGGGGTCCACAGTTCACTAGTGGTGTCTCTCCAATAAGATAACTAACATGCTGGGTAAACAAATTACAGCTGGGCAATTGACAATTGATAAGTGCATATAACATGCATGTGTGAGCTGTGGTGTCTACTATGAGATTCATTTGGGCATTACGACAAAGTACATAGACCGCTATCCAGCATGCATCTATGCCTAAATAGTCCACTTTCCGGTTAACATCCGTACCCCTTCCAGTATTAAGTTGCAAGCAACAGACAATTGCATTAAGTAATGTGCGTAATGTAAACAATACATTCATCCTTGAATAAAGCATTGCTGTTTTACCCCTAGTGGCAACAACACATCTACAACCTTAGAACTTGCTGTCACTATCCCAGGTTAAATAGAGGTTGAACCCAACTATCATGCATAAATACCCCCTCTTGGAGTCACAAGTATTCACTTGGCCAAGGCTTCAACAAGTAACGGAGAGCATGCAAGATCACAAATGACATAGACATGATAATATAATATTCAGCTCCACATAGGTATCAATATAAGTCAGATCCCAGCAAACACAACATGTAGCATTACAATAAGATGATCTTGATCATGATAGGCAGCTCACAAGATCTAAACATGATGGCACAAGTGGAGAAGACAACCATCTAGCTACTGCTATGGACCCATAGTCCAAGGATGAACTACTCACGCATCACTCCGGAGGCGGGCATGGCGATGTAGAGCCCTCCGGTGATGATTCCCCTCTCCGGCAGGGTGCCGGGAAGAGCTTCAGAACCCCCCGAGTTAGGGTTGACGACGGCGGCGGCAGCGAATATGTTCTGGATGAAAGGCTCGGTGTTTTAGGGTTTTCACGTCTCGGGGAATAAATAGGCGAAGGGGCGATGTCGGCGGACCCCCGAGGGGCCCAAACCACAGGCGGCGCGGTGGGCCCACTGCCGCGCCAGGTGGTTTGGCCACCTCGTGGCTCCTTCGTCTCTCCTTCGGACTCCGTGTACGTGTGGAAAAATAGGGACTTGGCCTTTTGTTTCGTGCAATTCCGAGAATATTTCCAGAAGTAACTTTCTGAAACCAAAAACAGCAGAAAACAGGGAACTGGCACTGTGGCATCTTGTTAATAGGTTAGTCCCAGAAAATGCATAAAAGTGATATGAAGTGTATATAAAACATGTAGCAAATGGTATAATATAAGCATGGAACAGCAGAAATTATGGATACGTTGGAGACGTATCAAGCATCCCCAAGCTTAGTTCTACTCGTCCTCGAGTAGGTAAAACGATAACAACAAATAATTTCTGAGGAGACATGCTTTCACACAATCTTGATCAATATATTGCAAGGCTCATGTCATGAATGAAGTGACTCAAAGCAATGATCTATAGTTTGCTAACAAATAGATAAAGAGTAAACAATGAATCATATAAGCAAAAACTTTTCATGAATAGTACTTTCAAGACAAGCATCAAAAAGTTTTGCATAAGAGGTAACTCATAAAGCAATAGATTCAAAGTAAAAGGCATTGAAGCAACACAAAGGATGATTAAGTTTCAGCATTTGCTTTCAACTTGTAACATGTATATCTCATGGATAGTTGTCAACATAAAGCAATATAACAAGTGCAATAAGTAACATGTAAGAATCAATGCACACAAAGTTGACACAAGTGTTTGCTTCTAAGATAGAAAGGAGTAGGTAAACTGACTCAACATAAAGTAAAAGATAGGCCCTTCGCAGAGGGAAGCAGGGATTAAATCATGTGCTAGAGCTTTTTAAGTTTTCGAAAGCATATAGAGAGCACAAAATAAGTATTTGAGAGGTGTTTGTTGTTGTCAACGAATGGTAGTGGGCACTCTAACCCCCTTGTCAACCAGACTTTCAAGAGCGGCTCCCATGAAGGACGTTATCTCTACCAGCAAGGTAGATCATCCCTCTTCTCTTTTGTTTACACATGTATTTTAGTTTCTTTATAGATGACACTCCTCCCAACCTTTTGCTTACACAAGCCATGGCTAACCGAATCCTCGGGTGCCTTCCAACATTCACATACCATGGAGGAGTGTCTATTTGCAAAATTAAGTTGCTTACTGATAAATCAGGGCAAAACATGTGAAGAGAATTATTAATGAAAGTTGTAATTAATTGGGGCTGGGCACCCCGTTGCCAGCTCTTTTTGCAAATTATTGGATAAGCGGATGTATATGCCACTAGTCCATTGGTGAAAGTCTGTCAGAAGTAAATGACAAGATTGAAAGATAAAACACCACATACTTCCTCATGAGCTATAAAACATTGACACAAATAAGGAGTAATAAAGTTTTGAATAGTTTAAAGGTAGCACATGAAATATTTACTTGGAATGGCAGGAAATACCACATAGTAGGTAGGTATGGTGGACACAAATGGCATGGGTTTTGGCTCAAGTTTTGGATGCACGAGAAGCATTCCCTCTCAGTACAGAGTTTAGGCTAGCAAGGTTGTTTGAAGCAAACACAAGTATAAACCGGTACAGCAAGAATCACATAAAAACATATTGCAAGTATTATAAGACTCTACACTGTCTTCCTTGTTGCTCAAACATTTTACCAGAAAATATCTAGACCTTAGAGAGAACAAATATGCATCCCAAGTCTCAACAAGCTCTACGGTAGTTCTCCACTACTAGGCTTTAACTACATGATGCAAGAGCTTAAACATGATCTACTTGAGAGCTCAAAACAATTGCAAAGCATCAAATCGAAACAAGACAATGATCTACAAGAATGCATATGTCTTTTCCAATACCAACTACTACATGTAGCATTTTCTTTCTTCCAAACAAACACCAATCAATTTATTTAAACATAAACTCTCCAAATGATAATATAATGCAGCAAGAGAGTATTTATAAACAAGTGCTAACAGCTCGAAGAGATGCATGAAAAACAGGAGCTAAAAGCACTGCAGTAGCTAGTTAAGAATACTCAACAAATATAAGTGAAGAACATGAGTATTCACATGAAAAAGCGGAGCGTGTCTCTCTCCCACACAAGGATTGCTAGGATCCGAATTTATTCAAACAAAAACAAAAATAAAAACACACAGACGCTCCAAGTAAAGCGCATAAGATGTGAAAGAATTAAAATATAGTTTCACTAGAGATGACCTGATAAGTTTGTTGATGAAGAAGGGGATGCCTTGGGCATCCCCAAGCTTAGACGCTTGAGTCTCTCTGAATATGGTTGGGATGAACCACGGGGGCATCCCCAAGCTTAGGCTTTTCACTCTTCTTGATCACATAATATCACCCTTCTCGCTTGATCCTTGAAAACTTCCTTCACACCAAACTCAAGACAGTTCTCATTAGAGGGTTAGTGCATAATCAAAAATTCTCATATTCTGTAATGATACAATCAATCCCAAAGCTTCTGGACATTAGCTACAGCCACCAATGCTTTGTGGAGCAAAGAAATCCACACAAACACAGTAAAAGAGCGAATGCAAAACAAAAGGCAGAATCTGTCAAAAACAGAACAGTCTGGAATGACGAATTTTTTCGAGGCACTTAAGTTGCTCAGATGGATCTGGCCTAAAATAATGAAAGTTGCGTACATATCTCAGGAATATGCGTGATTTTTTCAGAATTTTTTGAATTTTCTACAGGGAGATAAGCTCAAATCCGTGACAGCTAAAAATCTGTCACTGCGCAGAAATCCAAATCTTGCATCAACTTTCAATATAGAACTTTACTTGGCACAACATTGCGATAAAATAAAGATACAAAGGAGTTGCTACAGAAGTAACAAAACTCCTTGACTCAAAGAAAACAAAAATAACAGCAAATAAAAACGATGGGTTGTCTCCCATAAGCGCTTTTCTTTAACGCCTTTCAGCTAGGCGCAGAAAGTGAAAATCAAGTGTTGTCAAGAGAAGAAGCATCAACATCATAACTTGCTCTAACAATAGAGTCAAAAGGTAACTTCATTCTCTTCCTAGGGAAGTGTTCCATACCTTTCTTGAGAGGAAATTGGTACCTTATATTACCTTCTTTCATATCAATGATGGCACCAACAGTTCGAAGAAAAGGTCTTCCCAAAACAATAGGACAAGATGCATTGCATTCAATATCCATAACAATAAAATCAACGGGACAAGGTTATTGTTTACTGTAATAAAAACATCATTAACTCGCCCCAAAGGTTTCTTCATAGCATTATCAGCGAGAAAAACATCCAAATAACAATGTTCCAAAGGTGGCAAATCAAGAATATCATAAAGCTTCTTGGGCAAAACCGAAATACTTGCACCAAGATCACACAAGGCATTGCAATCAAAATCATTCACCTTTACCTTAATGATGGGTTCCCAACCATCTTCTAATTTCCTAGGAATAGAAGCTTTAAGTTTCAACTTCTCCTCCCTAGCTTGCAAAAGAGCATTTGTAATATGCTTTGTAAAAGCCAAATTAATAGTGCTAGCATTGGGACTTCTAGCTAATTTTTGCAAGAACATAATAACTTCAGAGATGTTACAATCATCAAAATCAAAATCATTATTGTCAATGGTGGTGGAACCATTGTCTCCAATAGTTTGAAAAATTTCAGCACTTTTATCAGAAAAAGTTTCAGCAGTTTTAGGCAATTTCAAACGCTTTGCAGAAGTAGTAGAGACATTACCAACACCAATAACATTACCATCAATAGTAGGAGGCTTACTAGCATGTGAAACATTAGCATTACTAGTGGTGGTGATAGTACAAACTCTAACTATACTATTCTCTTTTTCAAGTTCTTCCTCTTTTTCCCACCTAGCATGCAATTCAGCCAACATCCTAATATTATTATCAATTCGAACTTATGGATGGCATTTGCTGTAGCAAATGACTTTATCTTTAACTTCATTAGGCATAACTTTCAGTTTTAGAATTTCAACATCATGAGCAAGACTATCAACTTTAGAAGCAAGACATCAATTTTTTCAAACTTTTCCTCAACAGTTTTATTGAAAGCTTTTTGTGTGCTAATAAATTCTTTAAGCATAGCTTCAAGATCAGAGGACACACTTCTATTGTTGCTGTAGGAATTACCATAAGAATTGCCATAACCATTTGAAGGATAAGGCTTAATTGTTGCTACCAAAATTATTCCTATAAGCATTGTTGTTGAAGTTGTTGTTTTTAATGAAGTTTACATCAACATGCTCTTCTTGAGCAACCAATGAAGCTAAAGGAACATTATTAGGATCAACATGAGATCTACCATTCACAAGCATAGACATAATAGCATCAATCTTATCACTCAAAGAGGAGGTTTCTTCAACAGAATTTACCTTCTTACCTTGAGGAGCTCTTTCGGTGTGCCATTCGGAATAGTTGATCATCATATCATCAAGTAGCTTTGTTGCTGCACCTAAAGTGATGGACATAAAGGTTCCTCCAGAGGCTGAATCCAATAAGTTCCTTGAGGAAAAATTTAATCCTGCATAAAAGGTTTGGATGATCATCCAAGTAGTCAGTCCATGAGTGGGACAATTCTTCACCAAAGATTTCATTCTTTCCCAAGCTTGAGCAACATGTTCATTATCAAGTTGTTTAAAATTCATAATGCTACTTCTCAAGGATATAATCTTAGCAGGAGGATAATATTTCCCTATGAAAGCATCTTTGCATTTTGTCCAAGAATCAATACTATTTCTAGGCAAAGAAAGCAACCATTCTTTAGCTCTTCCTCTCAAGGAGAAAGGAAAAAGTTTCAGTTTTATAATATCCCCATCCATATCCTTATACTTTTGCATTTCACAAAGTTCAACAAAGTTATTAAGATGGGCAGCAGCATCATCAGTACTAACACCAGAAAATTGCTCTTTCATAACAAGATTTAATAGAGCAGGTTTAATTTCATAAAATTCTGCTGTAGAAGCAGGTGGAGCAATAGGAGTGCATATGAAATCATTGTTGTTTGTGCTAGTGAAGTCACACAACTTAGTGTTCTCAGGAGTACTCATTTTGAAAAACAAAATCAAACGAATTAAACAAGTAACTAATTTTTTTGTGTTTTTGATAAAGAGAGCAAACAAGACTAAATAAAAATAAACTAAGCAAGACAAATAACAAAGTAAAGAGATTGGGTGTGAGAGACTCCCCTTGCAGAAGCAATTCGGTTTTCCCCGGCAACGGCGCCAGAAAACGTGTTGCTAGCGCTAAGTTGACGAGGAATATATCCCCGGCAACAGCCAGAAACAATGCTTGTACGTCACACGTCAGTTGGGAACCCCAAGAGGAAGGTATGATGAGTGCAGCAGCAAGTTTTCCCTCAGTATGAAACCAAGGTTTAATCGAACCAGTAGGAAAACGAGGTTTGCTTCGAAGGTGTTGGTGAAGGAGTGTAGTGCGGCGCAACACCAGGGATTCCGGTGCCAACGTGGAACCTGCACAACACAATCAAATTACTTTGCCCCAACTTAACAGTGAGGTTGTCAATCTCACCGGCTTGCTGAAAACAAAGGGTTAAACGTATCGAATGGAAGATGATGTTTGTTTGCATAAAACAGTAGAGAACAATGATTGCAGTAGATTGTATTTCAGATGTAAAAGAATGGACCGGGGTCCACAGTTCACTAGTGGTGTCTCTCCAATAAGATAACTAACATGTGGGTAAACAAATTACAGCTGGGCAATTGACAATTGATAAGTGCATATAACATGCATGTGTGAGCTGTGGTGTCTACTATGAGATTCATTTGGGCATTACGACAAAGTACATAGACCGCTATCCAGCATGCATCTATGCCTAAATAGTCCACTTTCCGGTTAACATCCGTACCCCTTCCAGTATTAAGTTGCAAGCAACAGACAATTGCATTAAGTAATGTGCGTAATGTAAACAATACATTCATCCTTGAATAAAGCATTGCTGTTTTACCCCTAGTGGCAACAACACATCTACAACCTTAGAACTTGCTGTCACTATCCCAGGTTAAATAGAGGTTGAACCCAACTATCATGCATAAATACCCCCTCTTGGAGTACAAGTATTCACTTGGCCAAGGCTTCAACAAGTAACGGAGAGCATGCAAGATCACAAATGACATAGACATGATAATATAATATTCAGCTCCACATAGGTATCAATATAAGTCAGATCCCAGCAAACACAACATGTAGCATTACAATAAGATGATCTTGATCATGATAGGCAGCTCACAAGATCTAAACATGATGGCACAAGTGGAGAAGACAACCATCTAGCTACTGCTATGGACCCATAGTCCAAGGATGAACTACTCACGCATCACTCCGGAGGCGGGCATGGCGATGTAGAGCCCTCCGGTGATGATTCCCCTCTCCGGCAGGGTGCCGGGAAGAGCTTCAGAACCCCCCGAGTTAGGGTTGACGACGGCGGCGGCAGCGAATATGTTCTGGATGAAAGGCTCGGTGTTTTAGGGTTTTCACGTCTCGGGGAATAAATAGGCGAAGGGGCGATGTCGGCGGACCCCCGAGGGGCCCAAACCACAGCGGCGCGCGGTGGGCCCACTGCCGCGCCAGGTGGTTTGGCCACCTCGTGGCTCTTCGTCTCTCCTTCGGACTCCGTGTACGTGCTGGAAAAATAGGGACTGGCCTTTTGTTTCGTGCAATTCCGAGAATATTTCCAGAAGTAACTTTCTGAAACCAAAAACAGCAGAAAACAGGGAACTGGCACTGTGGCATCTTGTTAATAGGTTAGTCCCAGAAAATGCATAAAAGTGATACGAAGTGTATATAAAACATGTAGCAAATGGTATAATATAAGCATGGAACAGCAGAAATTATGGATACGTTGGAGACGTATCACG